>VUYV01000684.1:84469-117728 GCA_008711295.1 Anarhynchus alexandrinus | reverse complement strand
CCCCATCCCTGGAGGTGTTCAAGGCCAGGCTGGACGTGGCCTTGGACAACCTGGTCTAGTGGGAGGTGTCCCTGCCTATGGCAGGGGTGTTGGAACTCAATGATCTTCAAGGTCCCTTCCAATTTAAACCATTCTATCATTCTATGGTTTCCTTAATCCCTGCTTAGCAGTAATTGAAACTCTAGCCACAACGAAGGTGCTTACCAGGCAGATGTTTCTGATGTGACTCTTAAAAATCACCAATTTGGTTCAGCAGCCAAATAATCCTGATCAAGAAATGCAGTACTCAGCAACTTTGGCTACTTAAAAAAGTACTGTGAATTCTAAAAACATGATGAAGTATCTCCAGATAGAAACCAAACTCTTTAGACGTTAAGATTTCAATATTTTCTCTATCAAAATGTTGACTTGCCTCCAAGCTGAAACACAAATATGCATTTGTTTCTGTTTTCCAGGGAGATTCTCTCTTCCATGCAAAGGAAACAGTTTTCCATTATTATTGTCAAACAAATACCTTTGCTTTTGTCTTTGTTTATCTTTGATGTGCACTAGTAACTTTTTGGCCTCTTTTTTCTGTTCTGTAGTTAATACCAGTATTACAGTGCCTCGTTATTCCAAGTCATAGTGCAGTCATCCTTTTGCTTCCCAGTCTGAGTCAACAGAAAAATGCAGCCATACCTTGACATTATAGCCCACTGACATATTATGTCCAATTATTCTAAGCTGCTGAAGCTGTGCAGAGATGCAGGAGCATAAGTTAGAATCAAGCAAATGCTACTTTTGTTGCATACTGAGTTTCTGTGACCAACTGCCTATCTTTCTTTTTGGAACACAAATGAAGAAGGACTCTTCATGCTTTCACTCAAATTTTCCCCAAAAGAAAGAAAGGTTAAAAGTTTCCAATCAGGGTATACTGAATGTTGAAAGGGATTGATCTTGCAGAGTCTGATTGCATTTTTTTATATATAGAGAAAAACATTTGAGATCACATCTTACAAAACACACTTAAAATTTATTCAGATTGATTTAGGAACACTTTCATGTGGAATAAAATTTGGCAAAGTGAAACATAAAAGAGGATTAGATATGCAATTGGGCCTAGAAAGGAGGAACGGGGCTTGAACACTTTTTATTAAATACAAAATTACCACTGATGACTAAGACAAAACATATATATTTATCTTTATTAATAGAAATAGACAGCTGTAGAGAGCTTCTGTCATTATTAAGCTTATTTTGAAAATGAAGATGAGGGAGTCTATATATCCCACCAGTCAGTGGAAGTCAGACTTTTTCCATATCTCTGAAAGTCTTGGACTTATCAACTAACCAGTAAGTCATCTACTAGTTGCTGCTGCTCTTCACTGATCATACTTGAATCTTCTCAGAATGTTGCAGAGTACATGCAGGATTTTTATTGTGCTTTCCAACCTTCTTATCTAAATGTTAGGATTATTATTGGCTTAGGACAATTTCAAGGCACCTCCACTGAAATTAAAGAATACATCAGAAAAGAAACACCCAGTACCACGTTAAGGGTATGCAGAAGTCTGATAGGAGCACATGACCAGGTAAACAAAAAGGCGTGACCATTGATTGCTATTTGTCTGATTAGAACAGATCAAAATTACTTTCATATATTTGCTTTCTAAACCAATAATCCAACAGTAAAAGATGTCCATGGCCATATTGTGATTGTTTTAGCATGACTGTTCAAAAAAATACTACAACCTGTGTATTTCTTTTACTTCTAAGATTGGAAAAAGATTTTCCATACTACAAAAACAGCTTTTATGACTTTTTCTTTTCAATGCATTAGACCATTATTGGAGTTGAATTACTTTGAATTTCAGAGCTTTCACTGGCTAAATATCTTCACATATCCCATTTTCTAATAGCCCTAATTTATCTCTTTCAATACATTCACCCTGGGAAGCTTTCCTTCACTTCGGAAAATGGAATAACATGTCCTAGTTCTCTATTTTGTAAAGCGTTTCATCTGTCTTATTGATCTTCATTTATTGATCCAATATTCTTTTTAAAAACAAACTATAGTGTTGCAACATGAGATGATAAATATGGAGCCATTTGGAAACAGTCTCGTTAGGAAGTAATACAGTTTAAACACATTTGACCTCACAGAACAAAAGCTGAGTCCCCGTAAGTAGTGTCTGATGGGAAATTTGAGCAAATGCTCTTTTCCTGTTCAGAAAACTTTGGTTTCTAAGCTAAGATTAATAAGATTGTTGGACAGGATTCATGAGACAGCGGATCCCTAGAGAAGCAGAACAGCCTGAAGACGGCAGGTTCTTTATACCTGGAAAAGTAAGGGACATGGCACTTGACTAAGTGCCTAGACAGTAACTCCTCTCTTGTTTCTGTCCTCCTCCTAAAGTAAAAGGTCAGAAATCTTTATTTTTTGCCATCCATCAACAACAATGCAGTGATTATGACCCACCAATTCAGACAGAAATAAAAGCAAACTGCCATCAAAGAAGAGAAACTCATAGAAGAAATAGTGATATGTACATACCTAAAGTTAATAATGCTTAAATATCATTAAGGATGAGAATATCTTACTGTGGAAATGAAGACTTCAGCATGAAACACCTTCCTAAATATTGTTTTACTTACAATCTTTATCCTGTCATTATACGGTTGTATTTACTGCAGCTTACATTACCAAGTTGTCTGGGCTGAAAATTTCACTATCACATTTTTCTCCTCTTTCAGAGGAGGGCAACCTAGCTGGTGGGAGAGCTGCAAGTCATGTCCTGTGAGGAGCAGTTAAGTACTTTGGGTTTGTCTAGTTTGGAGAAAAGGAGTCTGAGGGGCAACCTTATTGCTCTCTACAGCTTCCTGAAGAGGCGAAGTGGAGACGGAGGGGCTGATCTCTTCTCCCTGGTATCCAGTGACAGGACATGTGGGAATGGTTCAAAGCTGTGGCAGGGGAGGCTCAGACTTGACATTAGGAAACAATTATTTACCAAGAGTGTGGTGAAACACTGGCTTCCTAGAAAGGTGGTCAATGCCCCAAGCCTGTACTGCTTAAGAGGCATTTGGATAATGCCCTTAATAACATACTTTAACTTTTGGTCAGCCCTGAAGAGGTCAGGCAGTTGGATTAGATGGTCACTGTGGGTCCCTTCCAACAGAAATATTCTATTCTATTCTATTCTATTCTATTCTATTCTATTCTATTCTATTCTATTCGATGTGATCCTATGCAATGCGATTTGATGCAATTCAATTCTAGTCTATTCTGTTCTGTTCTGCTTCTAGTCTATTTACTATGGTAGCTTTTAAATCTACTCTTGTTACAAAAGATCAAGTTTTTGGATGTGCTTTTAAAAATAATTGATTAGATCCAATAACTTTTTTTTTTCATAAACTTCCTAACTGTTATCTGCTACACTTCATTCTCAGCTGTATTTATCTTAAGTATTTTTACATGATAATGTTCAGCAAATAACTGGTGACTATTCCCCAGACTCAATAGACATAGAAAGGCAGTGTTATTTAGCCAGAGGAAGCAAGAAAGTAAATACAGATACTACAAATACTAAGTATCCCAGCTTTCTGAGAGCTACTCACATCCATTTGTCACCACAAAGAGTTGTCAGGTAAAGGACATTGCACTGTATTTTTATCCTACTTCTACTTCAGGAACCTCGCCCCATACTATGCACGCAGTTCCATGTTTTTGTTTTCTTTTGAATAATGCATCACTTTCCTGAACAATGGTCATGATTTCCTATCTTTTCCTGAGTTCCGGTATTTTTAATAGTACCTTTACTACTCTTGTTGATTAAAACTCAAAGTGCAACTAACTGAGTAGAGAAAGCATTAGAGAATAAAAAAATAATTCATTTCTGCTCTGACCCACCAATAAACCCCCACCATAGAAGAAGGCTCAGAGGAGGTGGGCAAGCGTGATATGCCCGTGAGGCTCAGGGAATAAAGCACAGTGTGACTGACCCCAGCTGTTGCAAAGTAGCTGACTTTATCTCAACACAGAGGGGAACAGAGGGACCTTTGGTTTTAGGTAAAAAGCTATGTCAGTTGCTTACATCTGTGTTGTGTCATGCAATATATTTTTTGTATCACTCTGCTAAATCAGAAATCCCATGTAACATCAACTGTCTTTAGATAACGATATTAAACATTACACCCTCCACAGTTGGAACTATCTAAAAGAACCTGGTCAGAGGGTATTGGACTCTGCCATCTGTTTATAACATATCTACCAACACATGCTACGTCTGAATTCCCATCCCACCCCTCTGGGTGTTTCTCTTTATTTGAGTTTTGTTATTCTGTTGGGGTTTTTTTACAGTTTGCTTCTCAGTTTTGTGGGAAAGACCAAGTTAACACCATCTAACTATCGAAAGATGGCAGAATTCAACCTGAATGGCTTTTTGTGGCTTTTACCACTTTTCCTCTGTCAGATCGAAGCAGTCCAAAAACCATGGAGCTTGCAGCTGCAGAAACCTCTTTTGAAAGCAAAACACCTCCTCCACCCCCATTTTGAAAGAGTCTTTTGAAAGGCTTTCTAAAATAAGTTAACAACAAGAGGAGGTCTAAGGAAAATATGTGACCCATACTTCAATTTTAAAGTATAAGTCATCTATTTATTCTTACCTAGCTCTCACTGCAAAAGTCAACTAAATCATTGTGCTCAACTCACATCAGATCTATATATTGGAGCTAGATAGTTTCAAGACTATTAGATCTTTCCTGCAAGTAACAGATATGGAAGAAAAGATGTTAAAGCACTATATAAGATTGAATTTCCATAGTTCTGAAGTACACAAATATCTAAGCGTAAACATAAAATGGGTTTGAAGCAAGAACTTCTCATCTCTCATCCATAATCACAACCTAGGACAATACTGTTACCTTGACATCAAAAGTAGTTTATTCCTTCTCTACTCTTCTTTAGAAACACATTTAAAAACTACCATAGGAAATTGCTTTTAAAAGCTGACATGGCCTGTGGGGCAGCAGATGACAATACTTCTCACTGAAAGTTCAGACAAAATTTATACAAAACAGCCAAGTGGAAAGATCCACATCAACACTCATCATTCAGCCATCATCAGATTAATACCAATTTAGAAAGCTGATGGCAAAATGATATCATTCTCTGACCAAAAAAGAGGATTTAGAAATGTTCATTTTTAGGACCTTGCCAATTTTGTATTTTCAATCTGAAAGAAAATTATAGGTTTCAAAACCTGTCTGGGTAGAACCGCTTTTCATTTAAAAATATCATGTTTCATTTTCCATTTTTAGTAATTAATACATAGTTCCTTGTGCTTTGAATATGCAAAGTGTTATGCAATACTACATAATCTTAAAAATCTTAATAATCTAAAAATCAGGTGTTAGTTATTTTGCAAATGGCACCTTAAATTATTAGATACTTCTAGTCTTGAGCTCTTTGCCTCCGTCTCTGATCTGTAAAAGCAAGTAATACTTTCCTTTAACAGCAATAAAAGTAACTTAATCAAAACATAAATGCAAATAAAAGTATACCAGAATGTAATCCAATTTTTGTAAATGGGTATGAATAAAATATAAAATAAAGATAGCAACAAATATATTGACTAGACATAGGTTAAATATTAGATAATGATCAGTTTTTGTTTAACTGTCTCAGCCCCTTCATCAAATTAACAACATCTCCAGCCACTAAGATAGAGAAAAGCCTTCAAAAAAAAAATAAAAATCAACTTTCATACTAGTAAGCCTCCTTTCCTTAAAGGAAAGCTTACAGAGACAAATCTTCTGAATTTCTCAACCTTTAACATTCTGGTAATCGGAGGTTGAAATGTTCACCTAAATTTGTCAGACCTAGTCAACGTTAAATAACTGACACACATTGTTCATTCAAAGACTTCACAGTGAATGTCAGTCCCTGCTGCAGTACACTGCTTGAAATGATCTGCTCTAAACAGCCTGTCAAGAGAGCAAAACTTCCCAAGAAGGGACTCATAGTAATGGTAAAATAACACTGCTTACAGACTCCAGAAGTGGACATGGAAGTCACCCTGTTATTTGCCATCTGACTGCTTACTTAAGATTTCCATTCCCATCTATTCTGCTTCTCTTTTGATTTTTTTTTCTTCTCAACTAGTACAATGTTTTGTACGAAATCTGTCAACATCATACTTCAATGCCATAAAAACAAAGGTCTCCTTTCATGCAACTTTTCCTCTGCTGACTTGTATTGTGTGCGTTTCATAGAATCATAGTGCCAACCCCCCTGCCATAGGCAGGGACACCTCCCACTAAACCAGGTTGCTCAAAGACCCATCTGGACTGGCCTTAAACACCTCCAGGGATGGAGCTTCCACAACTTCTCTGGGCAACATGTTCCAGCGCCTTACCACCCTCAGAGGGAAAAATTTCTTCCTCATAGCTAATCTAAGTCTACCCTCTTCCAGTTTAAAACCATTTCCCCTCATCCTATCACTACATGTCCTTCCCCAGCTTTGCTGTAGGCCCCCTTTAGGTACTGGAAGGCTGCTATAAGCTCTCCCTGGAGCTTTGTCTTCTCCAGCCTGAACACCACCAACTCTTTCAGCCTGTCTTCAGAGGAGAGGTGCTCCACCCCTCCCATCATCTGGCCCTCCTCTGGACCCGCTCCAACAGGTCCACGTCTTTACTATGTTGGGGGCTTCAGAGCTAGATGCAGGATCCCAGGTGGGATCTCACCAGAGCGGAGTAGAGGGGCAGAATCACCTCCCTTGACCTGCTCGCCACACTTCTGGTGCAGCCCAGGATACAGTTGCCTTTCCGGGCTGTGATCGCACATTGCCAGCTCATGTTGAGCTTCTCATCAATCAACACCCGCAAGCGCTTCTCAGCAGAGCTGCTCTCAATCCATTCTCTGCCCAGCCTGTATTTATGTATGCAATTGCCCCAACCCACGAGCCATTGACCGCAGCTCTTTGAGTGTGACTGTCCAGCCAGTTCCTTATCCAACGGGTGGTCCATTGATCAAATCCATGTCTCTCCAATTTAGAGACAAGGATGTCATGCAGAACTGTGTCAAATGCTTTGCACAAGTCCAGGTAGATGACATCTGTTGCTCTCCCCTTATCCACCAATGCTGTAACCCCTTCGTAGAAGCCCAATTTTGTCAGGCATGACTTGCCCTTGGTGAAGACATGCTGGCTGCTACCATTCACATCCTTATTTTCTATGTGCCTTAGCAGAGTTTCCAGGAGGATCTCCTCCATGATCTTGCTAGGCACAGAAGTGAGACTGACTGGTTTGTAGTTCCCTGGGTCTTCCTTATTTCTCTTTTTGAAAATAGGGGTTACATTTCCCATTTTCCAGTCAGCAGGAACCTCACCAGACTGACATGACTTCTCAAATATGATGGATAGTGGCTTGGCAACTTCATCAGCCAGTTCCCTCCGAACCCGCAGATGTATCTCATCAGGTTCCATGGACTTGTGCACCTTCAGGTTCCTCAGGTGGTCTCATACTCGATCTTTATGGGCGGTTCTTCATTTTCCCAGTCGTTGACTTTGCCATCTGCGTCATGGTTAGTGTGGCTGCAGTCTTTGCCAGTGAAGACTGAGGCAAAAAAGTCGTTGAGTACCTCGCCTTTGTCTTTATCTCCAGTATCAGGTCTTCCATTTCGTTCCGGAGATGGCCTGCATCTTCCCTAGTCTTTCTTTTCTCGCTGACATACTTATAGAAGGATTTTTTATTTATCTTGATGTTTTGTTTGTCTTGTCCTGCCTTCTTTGTCCTATGTTGTGTTGCTCTGAGAACCAATTAGGTTACGAAGACTTTTTGAAGACTGGTTCAAAAATTTTCAAATAGGCATGGGCCTGTTCAATAGATGAAACAACGAAAAAATGTGATGTACAGTTACAATTTCTTTCAGCTGTATTAAAATAAATTCTGTGGTATTTCTTTAAAGAGCAAATCGTATGGCTATCCCCACAAAAGCTGAAATGGGAAGTTCTCTCCCATCCTTCATCTGGATTTTTTTACTTATTTTAAGTAAAGTTTTGGATGCCAATTTTAATTCAGTGCTTTCCATGGGAATCTGGTTGTTGCTGTTACTTATTCCTATATTGCCTGGAGGAGGTTTTGTGGATGTTTGGTGCTTGTCTTTTTTTTCTTTAACTCAGCAGTTATCAAAACCTTGTGAAACCTTTTGTGTCAAAGAAGTCACTGCAGAAAATACCAGCCACAAGCATTTAAATTGTTTTCAATTTCCATGATGCTTTTTCCTCTCCAGTCTGCAATCAACAAACACCAGAGCTATTAAATGCCACCCATAAATATGCCTGTTTTCTAAATATCAAGTGACAGATGTTTATAAATTATTATTAAATGAATGTGGCTTTTAGAGTTTCTTTTGCTGTCATTATTTTATTGGTGGCCTCCAATGTTAATGGAGTCTGTAGTTAAAAATACTACAAGATGTATGTATCCATCAAGATTAAAAACGCTCAACTGCTTTCTTACCTAATGATTTATTGCTCCTTCAGAGGCATTTTGACAGCCATATGGTGTTTCTTTTAAGGAACTATTATAAGATTTAATGTGAAAATTTGAAACTAATACACTGAGGCTGCACGCAAAGTTATCCATGTTCTTCTTTCCTTCAATATTTTCTTTAAGCACCATCTATCACTTGAGTTCATCAATCATGAAGGTTTATGGCCTAAAATGAAATGATTAATTTTAGTATTCAGAAATGGCAGAAAAACCTTCACGTTGTCAAAAAAAGGTATCATTGCAATACACATGCTACTTAAAAACAATTTTGTAGACTAGTCTCTTTCATACAGATCAAGAAACAGTAGCTCAGGATGCACACTGGAGATTATTACTTATAAAATATTTCTACCATGTTTTAAATCCAACAAAGTATGTATTTCTGCTTAAATGTGTTGTCTCTGGCTAGTCTGACAAGAAGCTATTCAAATATGTACATCCATAGATGTTATAATGGATCAAACCTTGTGAAACCGAGTGTCCAGAGGCAACAGATATTAACAGAACCCAGTAGAACCCATTGCAGTTTTATTCTTTATATATCAGAATACAGAGGCTGTGCACCTCTTCATCCAACACAGGCATGGATATGACAGATAACAACACTGACATCATAATAGTTTGATGTGCTTATGCATATTTAGTGAGCTTACATGACCGGTAGTCGATAAATCATTTCAGCATTTCCAGATTCTATTTTTTGTCTTCTGTATTTGAATGCAGAAACTGTCCTGATTTGTGTTTACATACTCCTACTAAAACTACTTTAAAAAGGAGACTTTTCTATGTTCTTCTGTACAGAAACCACCTCTTCTTAGCTGCTGTATAATTACCTCAGGCTACTTATTGCAGATAAGTTGACTGTGCACTTACATCTTGCTTTTTGGAAATGTTCTTTCTGGAATTAAAAAATCCTTAGAAGCAATATCATAGATTTTTTGAGAGAAAGCAAACCTACACATTGCTTTTACAGGAAAATTAATGCAAGCATAATGTAAGCAGTTGTCCACCCAGAACATCATTCTGTATGAAGCAATTAACTTCGTAAATTCTTGTAACTTTATATCTTGAAGTCATCAAGTGAGTTGCTGTCAATACAAATCTTGATAGGGATTCTGAGCCTTCCTACTACACTTTCGCATTTGCTATGTTCCTTAAACATGATGGTTAGTCAGGTCATTCTTTCTTCCAACAGATGCACAGCTCGTATTTCCTTGAAATAAACTTGACTTTCCTTTAAGTATAGGATGGAAAAATAAACAGATGGTACTAAATAGAAGATTTTCTGGGATAACTGCACTGCTTGCCAGAATACTGGATAACATATTTTGTTTAACTTTGACTCTTTTGACACAGAAAAACATTAAACAGTAAAAAATATATTGTCAACAGCTATTTCTTCTGAAACTTCTTCTGAAATTTGACTGGATTTGAACAATGGAACCACATCTCAAATTTGATTATATTTGCAACATACTCCCATCAACACAAAAATGTTTAAAGGATCTAACTATACCAGCAGTGTTAAATGCAAAAAAAAAAATGGCTTAGCAGGATGTTCAACTGTTTTGACAGAGTAGCTACTGAAATCCATATTATCAAACTTGGGACACACATATTTATTATATCATTCATAATTTAAAAGGGCAGACATATCTTTAGTGATAGAATGAACTAACCAGTGACCTTAGATCTAAACAACGTATCTAAAGAAGAAACAAGAATCCTCGGAATGAAGCCAAAGCACCTAGATCTACATGTATTTTATACAGGATGAAGTCAACAGTAGTCTATTTTCTCAGTTGGAAGATGTAAATTTTGGGAGAAGAGGAGGAATGGATGATGAGGAGAATAATTTACAAATATATGAATTATTGAAACTACTTTAGACTTTGAAAAATACCTATCTAGCACAATATATGTAAATACTTTAACCCCAGATTTCAGCCAAGCAATGTTCTCTGGATATATTAAAAGTATTAGTTTTCAGATATTTAGGTTTAAGACTTACTAAAAAAAAGATCAAGCATATATATTTTAACAGAGATCAAGCAAAAGGCATGTGAATTTAAAATTTTAAATTTAAAAATTTAAAATTAAAGTACAGCTTTTCCTCTCAATGAATTTTTTTTCCTAATTTCCAAGACACAATTTTTGGCCATTTTCATTTGATACCACTNAAAAAAAAAAAAAAACCAACCAAAACCAACTAAAACAAAACAAAACCCTAATGCATTAAGTATTGTAGGTCATTACTTTGCCAGTGTAGGATTGCTCCCTACCCTAGTGGTGATCAATGCTACAACAAAAATTTAAAAAGACAAGCAAACAAAGAAACCACCAAGAATTCAAAATAAAGATACAGGAAATATCACTATCATTCATTTTCATCAAGTAGTTTACAAGTTACTCCTATACTTGGAAATTTTTCTGTGCCCACTCAGCTAAAAAAGCAGAATCAAATAAGCAGTGCATCCCAGCTAAAAAGCTGAAACTCTGTGATATCATTCTGCATAAGAGTACAAACCACTTTCCTAATGTGAGATTATTAACACTAACATTTGGTGAAATTTGAGGAGTATTAAAGAACAATAACTTTATTAAACAAATGAACAAAGCAACAATCAAAATGTGTCTACCTATAAAAAGCATGAAGTTTATCTACCTTCACAGACTGTTTTTAATGACATTTATTAAGTTGACACAAATTATTCTTACATTAGTATTTCTCTGCCCCACCAAACAAAAAAAGAAAAGCTGTCTTTGTAAGTCTGATCTAGTGTGCCTGCCACCCCAGCCCACAGATGTAGTGTTCTTCAGGCACTAGATCACATAATGTCGTTAATCAATGCCTTTGGTTCCTGTATCCACGTGCAGTACATATAGGCTTCCATCAAGTCCCTACCTTCCTGCCAAAATAATCTTAAAACTATTGCTGATATGAGATTTAGGTCCTAATAAGTTCCCTCACTTTACACAAATATGTGAAAATTGAGCTCGTACTTTCCCTCTTCTTTGACTTCAGAAGATAATGGGAAAGACCAATCCAATTCATTATAAAACTGCAGTCCTGTCCCCAAAAAGGGTGGCACCTTGCATTTCCCAGTGCCTTGACAGAACCAGGCATCACTTATAGAAGATGAGCAGGTTACTACTTGTCTCAGTTCTGCTCTGTCTTGGCTTTTCACCCATCTGTTCTTCAGAAACATTATACCTTCATCCCCACTCACTGCATTCCAAAGTCAAATTAATGCATCGGGGAGTGCAATATCCTGGGCTGTCACAATGGAGTGCTGGAAAAGTGAGGAGTAAGATGTATTTGTAGGAAAGAGCCTTATGTGAAGACCTTTACAATAGCTCATTAATAAAGAGTTAATGTTCACGTGCTTGGGTGCCAACCACACACAAGGGGATACACAAAGCAAAGACTGTGGCTATATAAAATGCATTGGCTAAAAGCAGTTCAGTCATGGCAGTGCCAACGGAGTCAGCCTTGACAGGCACTGGCATAGCAGAAAGAATTTGCCCTTTTGGACTCCAAGTTGTCCAGATAAAATCCTCCATAAGAACTAAATCACTTTTTGGAAACTGGCTGCCCATAGCAATAAGACTAAATTACAAAATGAACTTTTATCACAGCTGATGCAATATTCAATAATAACTGAACTAAGTCAAGCTCCATTATTAAAGGCTTCATTTAAGATTCCATCAGGAATTGCTGCATTTCATGTTTCCTGCAGCGGATGGCATTTCAGCAGCTAAGCTTCAGAGGATTGCCATTAACAGATGATGTCAAGTGTAGAGAATGTTCAGTCGTTTCTTAGTTTCTTATACCTGTCAAACACATGCCCAAGGAGCCCATTACAAAGATTATGGGATTTTCTCAAGCTCTATAAACTGTTCAGGGCAAACACATGTGTTTGTTTAACAAACCCTGAGAACAAATATATCTTGGCAAAAATCTAAATAAAACAATAAAAAAGCAATTTTGTCCTAGGGCTAGTGATTCAATACTTTTTTCCCTCAAAGTCAACTAAATGGAAAGTAGTAATATAGGAGTTATGTTTGAACCTCCTACTTGTCAGATAAAACATCAAAACAGCTGCTTGGTTTTGCATCAGGTACTTTGGCTGCAGTTTGCTCACTGTTTGACCTTCTCCCTATACACAAATATTTCTCTAAACATGCTGGTTGCAGACATAAAAATAGACTTTAGGTAGGGCAGACAAATGCTTCCTGGATACATCATGCTATCCATATGCTTAAAATTAAGCTTATGCATGTGTATTGTCACTAATTGTAAATAATCCCTCACTGCTTCCTGGTCATTTCTTTAGGTTATAGTAATGGTTTTAATTCAACAAATAACATAAAGTATATATTGGCAAATTCATCATAAATTTCTCTTGGTTGAGCTAACATTAAAGTTATTTCCATAAAGTTATGTAAAGTTTCTTTATTTTTTCTTTCAGTCAAATGTTGCAAACTTTCCTTAAATACTTGGTGAATATTTTTAATACAGTGGAAGGCACAATCACTTATTACACTTACTGCAGTCAAAATTTCACATGAAGATGGTAAAGGACAAACCTTTAAAGGTAAAGTTCAAAACTTATATAGCAGCTCCACTGGGAGAAAAGCTAAATATCACAGTCTAAAGGCTGAGTTTTTTCTATTGCAGAGAAGAAATATTGGATGCAGAAATATCAAACATACGGTAACCATGTCGACATTCAAAGCATTCTACCTTTAAATGTAATATCTGTGCTATTCATATGTAGATTCCTTCAGAGCTGTGTTCATTTACTGTGGAAAACAAAATGTTATAACTAGGAAAAAACCTAAATCTGTCAATAATACACAAATAATAATATAGCTAGGGGCATCAAAATGTGAGTACCATTAAAAGCGTGTTTCACTTTCAATTAAGATTCCTTCCATCTCTTAGCGTTAAATATATTCACTAGCATCACCTTGGAAAACATTCCAGAAACACAGTGTCTGAGAAAGCATATCTACCCAAAATAAGAAATTGAAAGAGGAGGTTTCCTGATAAAACAAAAATCCATATGAAAATTATAAAATACTATAAAGCAGCAAATAGCATTTTGATAGGGTGGGATAGGCTGAATAAAGTAAGTCACCTAACCACAATTCATTCACAAAGTGAGTAAAAATATGAAATCAGTATCTCCACCTGTGTGTTGATCTGATAAAAGGAACTAACTTACGGGCTGTTCTTTTCATTTCCAAGTGTTTTATTATGTTTAGGTGGCACCGTGTCAGTGCATTCCACAGGGAAAATTAAGTGGCACACTTTTCTGATGGCATTACTCTGGATTTCACAGGCTTGTCACAAAGAAGCTATTACTTCTAACAGAAAGTAACCTTCAGTATTCTTAGGCGCTGAAAACGCCTGGACTGTCGGTCAAACAAAAGTCTGCCAGTGAGGTATTAGAGTTATTAGGGCAGAATCTGAGGTGACCTTCTGTGTCAACCAGATTACGCTTTGATATGACGTGAAGCATGAGAATGCCTCCTCACAGCACCCTTAAGAAATATTTTGTGCTTAAATAAAATACAGAGAATGGAGATTATCCTGTAATAAATTCAGTAGAAATTGCAAAAACAAAAATCAGTTTTTCAAGACTTTTCATAGAACTTCAAGAGTATATTCAGCTTTAATAAAAAAAAACATCTGGACAAGCATTTTAATATTTTTTAATTTACTGATCCAAAGCTCTAGACAAAATGGGATAATGAAAGATGCAGAACCTCTGAGAAAGGAACGACCATGTGACAACAAAATACTTTAGGAATTACTGCATAGTACATTGTCCACAGAAGTCAGTATATCATAAATAAACAGTAAAAGCCCTGAATGCTGTCTCAGGCAATATCAACCAGCGAAGCAACTAATGCTTTTTCAGTGGCAGGATAAAATATCACTAGACTACAAAGCAACAAATATTATGCAAGTTACTAAACAAAATAATTTAATGCAAATGCACTGTGTAGTAACGAACAACTTTCCAAGCCTTTGATATCCCAGCTTTGCAGATCTGCTGTTTTCTGCCAAACTTGCTGACCTGAGTGGTTAACTTACGGCTAATGTCAATTAGTCCTATTCAAAACTTCTCCAATCATTAAGCAGACAGCACAACCCATGCACATTGAAATAAAATTTTGCAAAACTACTTCAAAAAGGAAAACTTATTTTTCTGATGTTTAATAGCAAAAAAAATCTAGCAATTAATGACTAAATTATTGTCCTAAGTTCATTGATGTTCTACATATGGATATACCTATATATAGCCATATATGTATATCATTAGCTAATTTAGCAAAAAGAACTATGTGTTCTTATAAATATTTTCTGCCTTCTTCACCTGTTATGCTGAGACAAAGGGGGTGACAGATACAGGGCAGGTACTAAAACAGATAAAAATAAAACTCCATTAAGATCCCTATATAACAGGATATAGCTAAAATGAGGATTTCTGCAAAGACCAAATTACAGTTATAATTTCAGCCAATTTTTCAGCTAAAAATATCACAGCTGGTATAATTTCCCAGGATATGCTCCAAAAGCATTCAGTAGTTAAATGCATTTGGTACCTCACTATACTTCAAACAGTGTGCCAGGTTTTAGAAGCAAGGTTTTAGAAGCAAGGATAAGCAGACACTTTTACAGCGAAAAAGGAAAAAAAAACCTAGCAGAAGAAATCTGTGACATGTCTCAGACACTGAAGTTACACACTAACAAAAATTAGATTCCCTTCCTAACACTTTTCTTCTTAAATTTCCAAATAAAGATATGATGATTTAACAGCACAGAACAGTCCAATGGGCCGAGTAGTTCTATATGAGCTTGAATTTTTACTGTCTGTGGAATCTTGTCATAATTCGATGAGATACAGTATTTATTTAAAAGAATTGTGATTCAACATCAAGTAAGCATATATGTTACCGACTCCAAAGCATTCAGTCCACATCCCTGACTGACTGCATCTCACAGCCATAGCTAATGTAAGCATCTCAACAGTTTTTACGATCAGATTTTCTCCTCTTGAAATGATGTCAGATTCTGGAAAGAAGTCTCTTTGACAATGATGAGTTGGGGTGAGGGTTGATATGGTGCAGTCGATGACACTGACATTGACCTGCGCTTTATTTAATCACAGACTCACAGAATGGTTGAGGTGGGAAGGGACCTCTTGGAGGTCATCTTGTCCAATCCCCCTGCTCAAGCAGGTCGACGTAAAGCTAGTTTCCTAGTACTGTGTCTAGACGGTTTTTTAATATCTCCAAGGATTGAGACTCCACAGTCTCCCTGGGCAACCTGTCCCAGTGCTCGGTTACTCTCATAGTGACAAAGTGTTTCCTTGTGTTCAGACAGAAGCTCTTGTGTTTCAATTTGTGCTTGTGGATTCTGGTCCTGTCAGTTGGCACCACTGAAAAAAGCCTGGCTCTGTCCTCTTTGTACCCTTCCTGCAGGTATTTACACATACTGATAAGACGCTCCTAAGCCTTCTCTTCTCCAGGCTGAACAGTCCCAGCTTTCTCAGCCTTTCCTCACGTGATGCGCTCCAGCCATTGTAACGCTCTGGTGAACTCTCTCTAATATCATAGAATCATAGAAAGGTTTAGGTTGGAAGGGACCTTGAAGATCATCTAGTGCCAACCCCCCTGCTATAGGCAGGGACACCTCCCACTAAACCAGGTTGCTCAAAGACCCATCTGGACTGGCCTTAAACACCTCCAGGGATGGAGCTTCCACAACTTCTCTGGGCAACATGTTCCAGCGCCTTACCACCCTCAGAGGGAAAAATTTCTCCCTCATAGCTAATCTAAGTCTACCCTCTTCCAGTTTAAAACCATTTCCCCTCATCCTATCACTACATGTCCTTCCCCAGCTTTGCTGTAGGCCCCCTTTAGGTACTGGAAGGCTGCTATAAGCTCTCCCTGGAGCTTTGTCTTCTCCAGCCTGAACACCACCAACTCTTTCAGCCTGTCTTCAGAGGAGAGGTGCTCCACCCCTCCCATCATCTGGCCCTCCTCTGGACCCGCTCCAACAGGTCCACGTCTTTACTATGTTGGGGGCTTCAGAGCTAGATGCAGGATCCCAGGTGGGATCTCACCAGAGCGGAGTAGAGGGGCAGAATCACCTCCCTCGACCTGCTCGCCACACTTCTGGTGCAGCCCAGGATACAGTTGCCTTTCCGGGCTGTGATCGCACATTGCCAGCTCATGTTGAGCTTCTCATCAATAAACACCCGCAAGTGCTTCTCAGCAGAGCTGCTCTCAATCCATTCTCTGCCCAGCCTGTATTTGTGTATGCAGTTGCCCCAACCCACATGAGCCGTTGACCGCAGCTCTTTGAGTGTGACTGTCCAGCCAGTTCCTTATCCAACGGGTGGTCCACTGATCAAATCCATGTCTCTCCAATTTAGAGACAAGGATGTCATGCAGAACAGTGTCAAATGCTTTGCACAAGCCCAGGTAGATGACATCTGCTGCTCTCCCCTTATCCACCAATGCTGTAACCGCTTCGGAGAAGGCCAAATTTGTGTATTTGTGTATGCAATTGCCCCGGCCCACATGAGCCGTTGACCGCAGCTCTTTGAGTGTGACTGTCCAGCCAGTTCCTTATCCAACGGGTGGTCCACTGATCAAATCCATGTCTCTCCAATTTAGAGACAAGGATGTCATGCAGAACAGTGTCAAATGCTTTGCACAAGCCCAGGTAGATGACATCTGTTGCTCTCCCCTTATCCACCAATGCTGTAACCCCTTCGGAGAAGGCCAAATTTGTGTATTTGTGTATGCAATTGCCCCGGCCCACATGCAGAACCTTGCACGTAGCCTTGTTGAACCTCATGAGGTTTGCATGGGCCCACTTCTCCAGCCTGTCCAGGTCCCTCTGGATGGCATCCCCTCCCTCCACCGTGTCGACTGCAATACACAGCTTGGTGCCATTGGCAAACTTGCTGAGGGTGCACTCCATCCCAATACCCATGTCACCGGCAAAGATGTTAAACAGTGCCAGTCCCAATATTGACCCCTGAGGAATGCCACTTGTCAATGCTTGTCACTTGGACATGAGCCGTTGACTGCAGCTCTTTGAGTGTGACTGTCCAGCCAGTTCCTTATCCACTGAGTGGTCCACTGATCAAATCCATGTCTCTCCAATTTAGAGACAAGGATGTCATGCAGAACAGTGTCAAATGCTTTGCACAAGTCCAGGTAGATGACATCTGTTGCTCTCCTCTTATCCACCAATGCTGTAACCCCTCTTGCCCTTGGTGAAGACATGCTGGCTGCTGCCATTCACCTCCTTATTTTCTATGTGCCTTAGCAGAGTTTCCAGGAGGATCTATTCCATGATCTGGCTAGGCACAGAGGTGAGACTGACTGGTCTGTAGTTCCCTGGGTCTTCCTTATTTCTCTTTTTGAAAATAGGGGTTACGTTTCCCCTTTTCCAGTCAGCAGGAACCTCACCAGACTGACATAACTTCTCAAATATGATGGATAGTGGCTTGGCAACTTCATCTGCCAGTTCCCTCTGAACCCGCGGATGTATCTCATCAGGTTCCATGGACTTGTGCACCTTCAGGTTCCTCAGCTGGCCTCAAACCTGGTCTTCTCCTACAGTGGGCAGTACCTCACTCTTCCAATCCCTGCCTTTGCCTTCTGTAACATGCACCATGTGGCTAGAGCCCTTCCCAGTGAAGGCTGACGCAAAGAAGACATTGAGTCTTGTCCCGGGTGGCCAGGCCTCCCATTTCCTTCCTGAGTGAGCCCACATTTTCCCTAGTCTTCCTTTTGTCACTGATATGCCTATTGGAGGCTTTCTTGTTACCCTTGACGTCCCTGGCCAGATAGACCTCTATCAGGGCTCTAGCTTTCCTAACCTGATCCCTGGATGCTCGGACAATTTCTCTGTATTCCTCTCAGGCTACCTGTCCTTCTTTCCACCCTCTGTAGGCTTCCTTTTTCTGAGATTGTCCAGGAGCTCCTTGCTCACCCACGCAGGCCTCCTGGCGATTTTGCCTGACTTCCTCTTTGTTGGAATGCATTGCTCCCGAGCTTGGAGGAGGTGGTTCTTGAATATTAGCCAGCTTTCTTGGGTCCCTCTTCCTTCCAGGGCTTTATCCCACAGTACTCTAGCAAGCATATCCCTGAAGAGGCCAAAGTCTGCTCCCCTGAAGCCCAGGATAGCAAGCTTACAGTGCACCCCCCTCCCTGCCCTAAAGTTCTCAAACTACACCATCTCTTGGTCACTGCAGCCAAGGCTGCCCTTGAGCTTCACATTTCCCACCAGCCCCTCCTTGTTGGTGAGAACAAGGTCCAGCATGGCACCTCTTCTCATTGATTCCTCTATCACTTGGAGAAGGAAGTTACCATTGACACATTCCAGGAACCTCCTGAATTGCTTATGCCTTGCTGTGTTGTCCTTCCAACAGATATCGGGATGATTGAAGTCCCCCACGAGGACCAGGGCTTATGAATGTGAGACTGCTCCTATCTTTCTCTAGAGGGCCTCGTCTGCTCGATCTTCCTGCTCAGGTGGCCTGTAGCAGATCCCCAGTGTAACATCACCTGTCCGTGCCCTCCCTTTAATCTTGACCCATAAACTCTCAGTTGGCTCTTCATCCATCCCCAGGCAGAGCTGCATGCACTCCAGCTGGTCCTTGATATAGAGGGCGACACCCCCTCCCCATCTTCCCTGCCTGCCCTTCTGAAGAGTCTGGAGAGTGCATCAGGCCAGCAAACGGGTGCCTCTGTACCTCTCAGAAGAGTCACCTACAACTATCACTCACCGCCTTTTCTTAGTTTCACTGGTTGTTATATGCAGAGCAGATTGGATAGTCTTACTCAGCTCCTGCTCTTCTCCTGACACAGTAGGTTTTGCCTCTTCACTCTGCAGAGCAGTGAAGCAGTTCTACAATGACACCTTAGCTTTTGGGGGAAATCTGTCCTCCTGCTGGTCTTTGCAGTACAAGCTTCCATTCTGTGCTACTGCCCTCCCTTCCTTCTATCTGGGCCAGTGTGGGAGTTCTTGACTGTTTGGCTGTGGGTTGTGCATCCACTGCAGGCTGCACTTGTAGCCAGCTGTCTATCTCCTTCTCAGCCTCCCTGATGCTACGCAGCCTTCTCACCGCCTGCTGCAGCTCAGCCACCTGCTGCAGGAAGTCTTCCACTTGGGCACACCTTTTGCAGGCAGTTGTGCCACCTGTCCCTGCCCCAGGAGACAGGTCCAGGCACCTCCTGCAGTCTGAGGTCTGCACAGCAGCCTCTCCCTTCAGCAGCTATGTCTGGGTGGAGACACTGGCCACCACTGGGGTGAATGCTGCAGAGCCCCGCATCTGAGCTGCAGCTTTTGCTCTCAGACAGGTGCCCACCATTCTGCCTTGAGGGCCCTTGACTCATGCAGGTAGTAACAGGATGGTGCTCGACCAGTGGAATGCTCCTCTCCTTCAAAGGGGCGCTTTTCCACACCAACTGCCACGCCATGCCCTGACTGATGCACTATGTCCTGATTGCCACGCTCCTGGTCACTTGTGTTCCCCAGGGTGCTTTTCTATAGCCAAGGGCTGGTCGCCATTGCTGTGGCAATGCCCAGGCCTCCTGGGCATTGCCTCCTGTAAGAGGTACCAGCTCCTGATGTGACCAGCACTCCAGGTGTGACTTCACCAGTCCTGAGCAGAGGGGAAGTATCACCTCCCTTCACCTTCTGGCAATGTTTTATTTAATACAGCCAAGAGTAGCATTCCCCGCCTTTGCTGCAAGGGCACATTGCTGGTTCCCATTTAACCTGGTGTCCACCAGGAGCCCCAGGTCCTTTTCTACCAGGTTTCTTTCCAGCTGGTTGGCCCCCCAACATATATTGGTGCATGGATTCTACCACACTTACCCATATGAACCCATTAAATAAAAGACAAAAATCAGAAAACCTATTTTTTTTTTTCATTCAGGTGCATTTTTTCTCTTTTCTAAGGTCTGCAGAAACTGAAAAACAAAATTCAGGCTTAAGCTCAATTACACAGCCCAACTCCTTGCAAATTAGCAATGTTTTCAGTAGAAAAGAATGTCAATCTCAGTTTTTCTTTCAGGTGCTGTTCCCAAACAGTTAATATGCTCAGGATTTTAAATACAAATAAAGGCAAGTAAGGCCAAGTAAGTCATGCACAATTCGCTAACTAATAAAGTCAAAGGGTAACTACATCTTAAATTTGGAGAACCAATTAAATAATTTCTGATATGTTGTCTTTAAACTCAAGGGTTACTAGTCCATTTACAGACTTGTATCAAATACACATGACACTTTAATCACCCACAATTCAAATATGAGATTCTGTTAACTGAAACAAAGCAATTCTTTAACATGCAGCTGTATTTCTGTAACTTCAAAGAGCAAGGCCATACTCAGGGCAATTTCTGTCTAAAAGTTGAAGTAACCACTTCAATTTCCATTGACTCCTGGAAGTGCTAAAGTTCATCACCTTGTAAGTGGTTGATATCATGATATTGTGCCCCAGTGAAGCAGCATATAATATACAAGTAAACTTGGAAAAATTGAATAGACTGAAAATTATGGATCAAACTTTAGTTTAGCCAAGTTGCTCCAAGGGGTAGCAACACTTGCTCCAGCACCTGCATGAAATATCTTGGGGCTATTACACATAAATGCACTCTTAGGTCAAAGACAGTGGCCTCAGTGGCTTCTTAGAATCATAGAATCATAGAATGGTTTAGGTTGGAAAGGACCTTGAAGNCCTTGCACAAGTCCAAGTAGATGACATCAGTCGATCTTAATAAGGTATTTTCTGTAACTACATTTTTATTCTTCATAGAGTGACTTCTATTTCTTGTGTTATAAGCTGTATGCTATAATTTTCTGGAGAAAGGCAGTGAACACATGTACCAAAGTGACTGCTTGGTTTACATTTCGATTGCTAGTGAGCAATATTCCAAGATCACAAAGTGGTTTAAAATACATAGATATGTATCTTCGGATGAAACAACTCTGATTTCAACAACACTAATGCAACCCACAAAAAAAAACCACAGCAGGCACACACTTGACTTTTTGTATTTGAAACATTTTGTGCCATGATTTGAGCAGGGCTATAAGGGATACGCCAGATGCTGTATAGCTGCAAAATACGGGCACAATGTCATACTGGCAAACATTCTACTTTGGAAAACATTCCTACTGACATCCATTAATCTAATATGCTTTTTAATGCATTAATCTACTATCCTCCTTTGATGCACAGTGTGGTCACAGTCCTGAAATCCTTATTTGAACAAATATTCCCCTGCCTCGTAAGAGTCTAAGCAAACTAAAAAGTATTTTACAACTGCGACCGGACTTTTCAGTTTTCAATGGCTCCATATGAAGTTCTAATCTACCTTTCCTTTTGTTTAAAATATAATATGATATAATATAATAAGAGCCATTATATTTGTCATTCCTTTGAAAATAATGCCAAAAGCACTGAATATTCTCTTTCTGCAGGGAAGACATGTCTTAAATTATATAAGGCTGTGGTCTTTCTGTTTAAATTAGCATGTAATTTTTGCAAAGCTCTAACCCATATTTCATGTTTAAATAGGTTATCATCACTATATTCACAGTCACCACAAGGACTCTTAAGCAATGGTCAAAAAAGCCTAAAAACCTACCCTTTCTGACAAATCTGGGAATACTCTTAAGGCTCTTTTCATGTTGTGAGTTGAAAATTTGTGCTTTTACCATTTCAATGTTCTTAACAGTCTAGCCATTCTACAGAAAAACTGAAAGTTCAGTTCTGGAATGATTATTTCACAGTTAGGCTTCCTGCATTCAGTAGTTCACACTGAGCTGAATCACATTGAGCCTTGTTCTTCTGCCATCAAAACCAACAACAAAACACCCCTGAGAATAATACTGAAATATTCAGAAGACACAGAAATATTCTACTTTTTTCCTGTCTTCTCATCTTTTTTTTTTTTTTTTTTTAATACAAGGATGCCAAAATTAAACCTGGTTCTGCTTGTGGCTATATCCTCCTATAAAATGAAGAAAGCACTTTTAACTCCTTGTCCTTATACATGATTGCTAAAGTTACTTTATAACTTTTAATACCTCCCTATTACACCAGAGAGCAATAAAGCCTTCTACTATCAGTTATGCTTTCTAACATCAAATTACACCCTACCGTAGTACAACCCAAAAGTACGTCAACAGATTTGCTAGATAATCTTGGATCACATCTGATTTCATAGATTGTATTGATGAATTATTTTAATTAATATTTCTGGGTTCTAAGCACGCAATAATAATTTGATTTTCATGAAGCACAAGAGCCAAGCTGGAGGAAAAACATTTCAGACTGTTAATAAGAGTTACCTTTACACAGTTAATAACTTGTTTTAGTGACACTGATGGTTCATTTTAATAATGTAAAAATTAAAGATTTCATCTCTATTGAATTACTTTTTAGAAGCCTAATTATGCATTCCTGAGGCTGTTAAAATTGGTGCTCTTGTAAAATAAAAACACTGTCACTCTTTCATCACTTACAATCTTTATCCGATTTCTTGTCTTGATCTTTGTTTGGTTTCCAGGGTAGATGTCTGGGGGTTTTGGGAACACAAAATGCTATTGGCAGTATAATGATTCAAGCAACAGTTTAGATGGCCCATCATTATCCCTAGAATTCTGACTGCAGTACAGTAGGGACGGATATTAATTCATAAGATATATGCCCAGTAAGCATATTCCCTTTTCACATACAGTGCTCTGCTCTAAGACTCAGATTTAGAGGATACACTGTACATCTTCAATTCAATATATGTTTTATGGTGAACTGTATTCAATCTCAATAGTGGAAAGCAAATGAATTCATAAATCCTGACTGCAATATGTGGACTGAGAAATGCAAATTCCTATCAAATGGTAATGAAATGAGCTGGTTTATCTATCTGTTGGTTAATACTCTTCTGTATTACATGAAATAATTTTGCAGGACATTCTTCAGCTGGGTGCGTGATATATTCTACAAAAGATCTAAATACAGATGTTAGGATTAACAAATTTCCACTTTCCTCTTCAATCTCTAGCAATATCAGTTCCAATATTAGTTTGCATACTCTTTCCCACAAAGACTTAGAAACTGTAAAAATACCTTCAAAAAAGGTTTTCAATGGGTCTATATTATTACAGTGTACAAAAAGTCAGAATGCCTCATTCTATTATTGTTGAGTTACCTGGCATCCCCAGTTTTATACTGCAAAATATATAAATTATTCATTCATAATTCCTTTGATAGTCAATGATCTCATGGGGTTAGATTCCTTAACAATGGTATTTTGTGTGACAGTCAGCTCTCTGCCTAACTGCTGCGAGTGCAGGTGATTACACTAGATTCTTTCCCACTGCCAACATTTCCCTCAGCAGGCTTCTTTCAACTGTCTCCCTCAGGTGATTAGACCTGCTAGATCCTATTGTAATAAGTCTAACAATAATTTCTTTAAGGATTATCCAATATCCCAATATTACTAAATCTGCTTTACATTGCTGCTATTTTAGTTGCCTACTCTGAAATCATCATATCACCACAGATTTTCCAGCATATCACAACTTATATTACTACGTGTACACACATGGAAGTGACACTGATCTTCTATGCTGCATTCACATGTACCTCTGTTTAAATCCCGTTATTAAAGGGCAATAAAGGGGTCTAGTTGCTAGAAATCCATTTTCTTTGTTATTCAGGATTACAACCAGTAATTCTGCTGCATACTGGAACCCATGACACTGTCACAGGCATTTCACTATGCAATACCTGTCATGTGCTTAACGAATGTTATTATTAGCACATGGAGGGCAGTATGCAGCACTGGTGGCAACTGTGCAGAGAGGCACCTTCTCTCCCCATCCATCCTCCTCGATATCTAAAGTCAGTGAAGTCTTTTCTCACAAACGACAGTAAGACAGAAATATATTGATTCCATGGTACCTAGGGACATTTCAGGCTTAAACATGGGAGAATCAGGTTCAACTCTCTACGCTAAAGAATCTTTTTGAAAGCAGACAAGCTCCAACAAAACAGAGTATGACTTCTACAACAGATAGTAGTCAAGTGGTTAGGGGCATCTTCAGAGTAAAGGGCAAACCACCTTCACCCTCCCCAATACCCCTCCCCAGGAAAAACCTAAGCAAAGAAAATACTTAAATGTACATCTGATTGCAAGTGAACATTAGTATCAATCAACAGAACCAATAAGGACAAAAAAATATACCCTCAACTTTTTTTTTTTAAAGCCACAAAGTATTTTGAAGTGAAAGAAGATTAAGTCCTGATGGAAGCAAGCAGTCGCTGATTTAAAATTTTGAGAAACTCATTTCAGGAGTTAGTCCCATTGTGAATCTATCCTTAAATTACTTGCTAAAGGTCACAAAAGGAAATCTGTACCAACAAGAAATCAAATCCATCTTGCTGAGGTTTCAGGCTAGCTGTCTGAATGCTTATTACCTTGCATTTCTGTGTTGGTTTGTTTTTTTTTTTAATAAATCGAAAGCACTGTTAGGTCTATATATGTAATAGCATGGTGAATAGTACTTACCAGACTCAGAAGCATTTCTTCTTGTTTCTTCACTTCCTTAACCTCTTCCCACTTTGCCCATGATCTCTGTCAGGGTTATGCAGTTATGTGCTCAAAGAAGACAGCATTTTGTAAATATCATACCAATGGCTGCCTTTGGTGTGTTATCAGGAGACCTAACAAAACTGACTAGCAGGCAGACCTCACGCAGCCTCTTCAAGCTATCGCCTGCTACAGACTTTGTATCTCAGTGTCCTCGTCTCTCATTTTGGGCCTGCCCCGACAACTAGCCCGAACAGCCCCCCTGCTGAGAACTCTGGGTGAAGGTGTCTGGTGCCCACACTCCTGCGGATGTGTCCACAGAGGATGTTCTGAGAGCTCTGCAGGGGTGCACAGAACAGCTCGAGTTGCAGGAGCCATGTGAGACAGAGGGGAAGACTCAAGCCATGGTACAGCAGCTCCAGCGTTGTGCAGAAAGTCCAGCAAGGGCCCGTACTGCTCCTCTGTTCTCCCATTACTACTTTTCTTTTGCATGGTGGGGGTTTTCCCCTTTGCCTCCCTAGTCCCTCCCTTCCTGATCTACTGGGGATAGGGACCCCTCTCATTTTTTTGTCTTTTATGGAAGTTTTCTTGGAGAGCTTGGGTAGTTCTTTCCCAGTCATCACATGAAAGTCAGCTTTCTTTTGTCCCATTAGGGATCAAGTGTTTGAAGCGGGTTTGGTCCCCAAGGACTAGAGGAGTCTGGGTTTGGGATGACCACACCTCCTCACTTGTGAGGATGGAGGTGTTTTTAGGGGATCTCATGTTTCAGCCACTCTTTTTTGCCCCCTGCTTAGTCTACGCCAGAGACTATAAAAGTCTCTCTGCACAAAGTTTGTAGAAGAAGGCTCCTGTGCCAATGCAGAGCTGATCTGTACCTTGTCCTATTTTTGCCATGGAGGGGATATCGGTCAGAGTCCCCTGGAGGAACAGATACTGCTTCCACAGCTTTTCATTGCCCTGGGTGTGGGGAGTTGATTTCTTTTTCTGCCCTTTATCCAGTCCTGTTGGGCACATGCAGGTTAGCCCAGCTCAATCCAGGATGCCTTACCCTGGGGGATGTGAGGATGCTGTTCCCCTCACAGCATTGCTGGTGGTGCTGGTGTTTACAAAGGTGGCTGGTTTTGTTCCACTGAAGAAGCTGGCCACAGCTCCTCAGACAGCATGTTTGTTGCTGCAGCATGTGTCTCATTGCCACGGCCTCCAGGACAGCATGGTTATGAATTGAGGGCTCCAGTTTTCTGCCCAGTTCTGGAGGCACACTGTTCATTTCCACCCTGTAACAGCCACTGTCTGATGATCAGAGGGAGTGGGTAAACCAGACCCTGAAGCAGTATCTCCATTGTTGTATTAGTTACCATCAGGATGACAGGGAATCTGTTCCTGCTGGCAAAATTTGCCTGCACCAGTAGTATCCACTGTTCCATGCAGCAGACCCTTTTGATGCACAGTGTGGTTTTCACCTGCATGACTACCTAGATACTCTGGCATTTATCCTGGGGCTTTTCCCTTGTGGGCTCCCTTGAGTGGTTGCTGCACATACATTTGTTTCTTCAAGAGCAGCTTGGAAAAGAAGATTCTGATTGTCCAGTAAACCAGTGGACAATGAACAGCAGTTAATTCGGTGTGCCCATCTTCTAAATCAGACCATCATTAATTACCTAGGCCTACAGAAAATCATGGCCTGGGTGAGTAAGGTCACATTTCATCTGCAGCTACTGTATGGTCCCAAGATTCATACTGTTGCTCACGTCTCCCTGTTAAAAACTTTTCACCCAGATCCCTTCCAGCATCAACCTCAACATCTGACTCTGGTTGTGGTCCAGGCCAGAGGGATATTGTATCCAGCTGTCTTGGATTGCCACATACCCCAGGGTACTCTGCAGTATCTGATTGGTTGGGCAGGGTACAACCTGGAGGACTGTTCCTGGGAGCCAGTGTCAGAGGTGCATGCCACAGCTAAGGTTTGGGCTTTCCAAGCCCATCAATGTGGTAAGATGGTTACAGTGGGGGTGGGGGGAGGAAAGGGGAGGGCAGAAGACGGTGTCAGGGTTATGCAGTTATTTGCTTAAAGGAGACAGTGTTTTGTAAATATTATGACTGCAGCTGCCCTTGGTGTGTTTTAAGCAGAGATAATAAAACTTGCTAGCAGGCAGACCTCAGCCTCTTTGAACAATTGCCCACTAGATCCTTAAAATCTTACATCTTTGTCTCTTGTTATGGGCCTGCCCTGACAATCTCTAGCTTTCTAAACCCTTCTCATCCATATATTCCACAATTCTCATGGCTCAACCAGTACTGCTTTCCTCCTTGTAATATCCTAATTTTCAGTATTTCCCAGCATTTCAGTAAAATCGCTGAGGCAATTTTCATTAATGGAACTGCCGGTGTCTGCTCTCCAGCTGAACGTTTATGTAAGAACAGCAGATCCTTCTCAGGAGGGAAAGTAGACTGGAGAATAAATTTTAACATTTTCTGATACGAGTGAGAAAAATCAATCTTATTATCAAACTGTTAAAAGCCAAGTGCTTAGCACTAGACAGTGACTTTTGCCCACCACATTTTATAAGAATTAATCTGTGAATGTGTTGAATGGCCAAGACAGTGTGTCACTTCAGCTGAACCTGATTAGCAAAGAGAAGAATACTGTGATGCATACTTGGGGATATTTATCCCCTCAGTGATAATCAGAGTAAGTCAATCAAATGTAAGTATCTGAATATGAGCCCATATGAAGCTCTGATGATTCCCAGGCTTAAGCCATACAGTTTCAGGGATGGAGAAGTAAACTTAAACATAGTGACTTGGTGTCACAAAATAATTGTCTGTTTAATGATCTATGAAAGAATAATATTAGGCAAAATATTAGATATAAGTCACACAATCAGTCTCAGAGAGACAGTTGCACTGTTTGTCACTACTAAGCTTAGTTCCTTGACAGTACTAATTCTTTAATTTTTCAGCAGCAGGAGTTAGTGTAAAAGAGTGCAAGTTTTGTTACCTCCCAAAAAATGGACTTGTCGCTGACATTGAGTAATTGGTTGCTGCTTAGGAAACCAGAATCCCTGTAAGTCAGCTCATATAATACAGTGAAAAAGAGAGAGCTTCAGCCTACTATTTTTCCCATGTTTTATCTTATGTGGTAGAATAAAGTATACAATAAAAAAACCAACAAAACAAACAAAAAACCCACCTCATCCATTTCATCATTATAAAGTTTTGAAAGCTCAAGTTTTCTTTCAGAAAATATATTCTTTTACAATCAACTCTTACCTGATAGATATTAAGACCATGAGGAAGATTGGGTAAGATTACCTTGGGACTGTGATGTAAGACAGTTTTAATCTTATTGAGCCATTACTCATCCATCAGTTGTATCAGAAGTCCTGTCACTTATTTGCTTAGTTTGGTACAGTTATTTTTGCAGTGCCAATTTTCCAATTGTGAGTCTAAATGAGTTCAATATCATGAGTATAAATAGGTAAGTAGCGCCACGTGTGAGCTGAATATTTAAACACCTATCCTCCTGTAAAGAATGGGCTTTCTAATAGTTTCAGGTATGTCACTTTCCTCTTAGTCACCCAACAGTTTCATAATTTAAATCACCAAGGAGACCAATTACCTTTCAGATGTAAAGCTAATTATTCCCCATAACACTGCCAAGACACTAGAAAGGGGGGGCCTAACTGGAGGGACTACAGAGGGTAAATGGGGAATAGATGTGAAACATTTGAACATATGCAAATTTGTAAGTCTTCACTTCTCAGAAATAAAGTATAAAGCATTGCTATAACATGCTTAAGCTTAGAAAAATGAACATTCAAATTCAGAAAATTAATGCTCTCTGGAAAATGCATTTCTTTCATATCTTGGTATTGCCAAATAGCTACCCTACCTGATAATGGCATTTGAGAAATTTTACAGAATATTTGTAACTGTTTTTTTAACAAATATACCTTTCAGATTTTAACTACAATCTGCCTCGGCTGTTTCAGAGAAATGCTCTATTTTGTGTGTTTTTCCTCATAGAAGTTCCCCCACCCCCACCCTGCAATGATCTCAGTAAAACACCAAGGGAATGTCCTGGTTTGAGGTAAAACAAAACCAATTTTCTTTTCAGTAATTTCACTTTGCGGTAAAACCATGACAAGGTTTAGTCTTAACCCCCCACAGCTACTAACAATTGTATGCAGAAGACTCAATTTTGCCTGACCTGACCCATCAGCTCACAGCTTACATTCAAAACCAATGGTCAGCTTCCAATTTAGTCATCAAATTTGCAGCTGCAATACATATTCAGTCAACAGTAGTCAGCAGAGCCAGTATTTTAAGAATAAGAAAGAGGTAGGGGAAAAATTTTAGGAGGTGCGCGGGCAAAAAGAAAGTGTTACTTAGCTAGTCTACAATCTTCTTTAATGACTAGTCCTGTAGCTTTCCTTCCAACTCATTGTAAGTGAATCAGTATGTGGCATATACTACAAACGGATCATCAGCAACAGGCAGTGTCTTACATAAAGGAGACATGATTTTGAAATGCCATTATCATTATCTGTATATTCAAGTGGATTCTTACAAGGGAAATATTCGCTAATCTGAGAGTGATGGGGGTCAAACCAGGATTCAAATATGAAGCCTGAGATTTTCTTTCAAATCTAGAAAATTTTATTTAATATTCCTAGATAAATAAAACTTCTCTATGGACTAGAAGGAAGATGCAACAGTTTGACATTAAAAAGAATCTCCCAGAACAAAACAAAATGTTGGCCTTTTGATCCTGACAGCCTGGATGTGCGTATAGAACTTACATGGCATGTATAAGTCCATGCCAACAAAGAGCTTTCAGCTTCTTGACAGCAGGCAGGCAGGCAATTGAGCAAACTTAAAGAACCAGCTCAGTAATCGCTGAATTATATAAATTCAGATTAGAGTAACTGAAGTCCGTTTTCTGTGTTGGAATGAGAATCTTGCCAGACTTGGATCTAGACCTTAACTAGGGAATCAGACTGCAGGAGAGCAATAAACGACCACAGCCTCACACTTTGCCTTTAACCCTGTTGCTGTTTTGTTATTGATGCTAACAGAGGAGTCAGCGTATACTGAACACTTCCTCTGACTTTTTCTGTCACCAGCATTTGCCTCACCTTTTCAGGCAGCAGCTGAAAGCAAGACACTCCAAGGTTCCTTGCTCAGTTTGTCCCTTTCCCCAGTTCCTTCATCTCAGGGCAGCAAACTTTGCCTGTTGGGGAGATTTTATTTCATCCTATAACCCCAGCCGGTATTTTGAATATAACTTCTTACTCTCTGGTAAATCAGCAAAGCTGTACAAAGTCCTGTCTCTTTTGTATTCTACAAAGGTGATTCAGAAACCATACAAAAACCTCCTATTCATCTTGAAAGAAAACTTACCAAAGAATCAAAGCCAAAACAGAAAACTGAGAATATTTTTTGCTAATATTAACAGAGCAAATATTAACAGAACACCTAGGAGGTGTGGGGTAAACTGAAAGACATTCTGATGTCCTCTGAGGGATCATTCAGAGGATCTGGAGGAATAGAATGTGTCATATTGGTCTTCTGTTTTGAGTTGATGCTAACATTAAACATTTATTTGCTATACAGAAAGATTTGTATCAGCCATCTTCTCTCATTACATCTGCAGTGCAGCTCCAAATATGACTATAGGACAATGAGAAATATTCAAGTCTACTTCTTCAACTCAATGAAAATGACAGAAAGTCCATGTTCAGAATCTGTCCACACTGGAATCATAAAGGTAGCTACCTTTGCCAGACCAAGCATCAAAGAAGAAATCTGCATGCCTCCATAAGATGTTACTGGCTCAACAGAGGTTTGCTCATTTGATTCTCACAAGATCAGCAATAAAAATGCTCAGCAAAGGATCATTAAATTTCTACATGCATAATGGTCAGCTGTCAGTTTGCTGTTGCATATAGCTGAACAGGAGGTTAATTGCATTATAGGTTATATTGTAATGTATGAGGTACGGAAGAATAGAATCCCAATTCATTCAGTCCACAAGACAAACCTGCTTTGGAAATGATCCAACATATGTATTAAAGAAAAAAAATGGTCAGTTTAAGCAAATCAGTTAATAACATCCATGATATTCTGCTCAAGTTGTCAGTAGCTGTGGATTACTTTTTCTTAATGCTTGACCTGGGACGTTGTTACCTGAATTTCTAAAGTACTGAGATGATGAAAACAATATAAGCTATGATTCAAATGCAGGAAAGATTTTGTGATGCTGTCAGGTCCTGCCTGGCTCAAACCCCAACATCCAAAATTAACAGATACTGCTGATCTTAGTCTCAATTTCTAATCTTAAAATTGGGAAGGGGGACAATGTCCCTTTTCATATGTCTAAGAGCAAACAAATGTCTGTGAATCCTGCTGGCAGATGACCCCAATGAAAAGTTAGCACAGATAACGTAGAATCATAGAATGGTTTAGGTTGGAAAGGACCTTGAAGATCATCAAGTTCCAACCCCCCTGCCATAGGCAGGGACATGTCATCACTCATGTAGATAGTGAGACTAAATCACTATTTAGCTGTTCATTAACATTCACATTTTGTCTTTTCTGTACTCCAAATAAAGTTACCATCTAAAAGAAAACAGTTTGTAGTTAAAGACTGTGGCACACAAATGGAAATACCTTAAGACTATACAGGCATACTTAACCCTGGTATTTCCTATTGATTGACTGCTTTTAAAGAGTAAGGTTTTAATCCAAGAAAATAAGGTGCAAATTACAGCCTAGAGCATCCTGGTCAGATTAGTACAGGTCTTGAGCAGGGTTGTAGCCTCCTGAATCGTAAGATTTTTATCTCTGTACTAGAATTATGAATATTGCAATTAGAAAGTGGCCACCCTTCAACATATGAAGGAGCCCCAAAGATGCTATGAATCAGCTTCCAGAGGGCTGACACAGGCACACAACAATACAGACTTTTTTTCTGTATTGTGTTAATCAGCATGAGATTTTAGGAGCCTAGGAAACATATCCCCAAATCACAGTAGCAGAAAAAACAGCTTCAGGGGAAGACTTGTATAAGCCCATGTTTCACAATCTGTGAAACTAGTATCTATAGTTTTTGAAGAGATTTAGACCTGGGAGTTTCTATCAAGAATGTATAAAATGTNCCCCCCCCCCCCCCCCCCATCACATGCTTCCTTAAAGATCTAAGTTCTGAGTTGATTATAAAAACATTCCATGTGTTAAGGGAGCACATAAAACGGCACACACTTCACACACAGGCCAAATCTGAGATACCATGGTCTCCCGAGGCCCTTCTGCTAAAGGCTGGGTGTAAACCCCTCCAGGAGAAGCCATATTTGTGCACTGAGACCCTGCAAGGGCAAAGACAGGAGAATGAAACTGAGAGAATCAGACTGAAACAATCAGTCAGCCCAAACATATTTAAACACCAGCGCTGACAGTTTGGCAAGATTACAGTAAAAAAAAGCAGATTTTTATTGTGAGAGGTGCCAGGAGCCCTTAATGTGCCATTCTTATTATGAGACAACATAGATTTTCTATTGTATTCAACAAACAGGTAACTTATTTTACGGTAAAATCTGAAATTTTATGATTAGATAAGTTCCAAAGAAAAGTGTGGAAAAGGAAGCACCAGAAGTAATTAAGCCAGAATAAAGAGCATTTGGGAATAATGAGGTTGAATAGTAAAGGGATTTATTTTGTTTGCTGAAATTGAAAGTCGCTGCAAGTTTATAGGCAGATGAGCTGGTTAAAAAGATTTGTCTTCTAGTATGATGTCTCAGGAATTTCACAGATATTGGAAATAAATTTTATTATTATGTGTCCTGGTTTGAGGTAAAACAGAACCAATTTTGTTCAGTAACTTCACTTCTTAGCTGGGCCTCTTCTAACTACTGAAATTAACAGCATATTGTGCAGACAATGTTCGCTTTCTCAGAGTGATAAGACCAATGTCTATAGCTGATGCCCAGGCATGGTATGCAGAGAGGCTCTTGCTTATACTTATTGCCATAACACCCAAGGCCAACCAACTTTGTTGTTTGCCCCGTTGGAAGGTCGGAAATGAAAAAGC
>VUYV01000684.1:40570-83555 GCA_008711295.1 Anarhynchus alexandrinus | reverse complement strand
GTACAGGCGCCGCCGCCGCCGCCTGTGGCAGCACCAGCACCACCAGCAGCCGCCCGCCCCACCGTAACAACACTGGCCTCTCCACCGCCCGTCCTGTTACAAACTACTCAAACTCCATCAATATTGGTACAAGCTGCCCCGGTAACTAGAAGGAAGAAGAAGAGGTCAACTCCTTCCCCTCTCCCTTATGACAAGGACCAGCTCAAGCCAGAGAGCTTGGGAGAGAGTTCTGAGGAAGATCCAGGAGAAGGCCCTTCTAGAGTAGACAAAGGAAAGAGACCTTTTAAAACAGACAAAGGACAGACGAGTCCTTCTAGAGCAGATGCTGGAGAGGGTCCTTCTAGGGCAGCCTCATCACAGGAGGAATCAGATGTAGAGGTAGTTGTTAAATCCTTCTCTATGAAAGTTCTGAGAAATATTAGGAAGGACTTTAGTCGTCACAAAGGTGAAACACTTATCTCCTGGTTGCTCCGATGCTGCCATAGTGGGGCAGATACCATAGACTTAGATGGCAGAGAAGCTAAGCAATTGGGTAACCTGTCCAGAGATGGAGGTATCGATAAAGGGATTGGGAGAAAGACAAACATTCTCAGTCTCTGGAGGCGACTGCTGTCAGCCATAAAACGCAGGTATCCCTTTAAAGATGATATTGAATGCCGTCCAAGTAAATGGACCAACATGGAAAAAGGTATTAAGTACCTGAGAGAATTGGCTGTGCGAGAGGTGATTTATAGTGATGGGCAAGTGATTGCAGACCCTGATGAGATGCCATGCAAACGATCTATGCTAAAAAAGTTTGTACAAAGTGCACCATCAACATATTCCCACACATTGTCAACAATGGTCTGGGGAGGATCTGATACTGACACACCAACTGTAAATGAAGTAGTTAACAAGCTACGACAGTATGAAGACATTATGATTACTACTAATTATTTGTCATCTCCCCTGTTTATCTCAAAGGTCAGTTCAGTGTCATTCCAACAAATGAAGTCTGTGGGGAAAAAAAAATTACTTGGTTCAATAGTTCCAGTATACTTAACATTCATAGAAGAATTCTATCAACAGTGTATAATCCTTACAGGAGAGCATATATTCTTAAAATAGACTCTATTTCTAAGAATAAGCATGAAAATAATTATTTAGCTCCTATTACATTCAAATTTGTTTAAATGTTTATATTCAAATATATTTAAACTTGTGTTGTTCTGCCCTCTTACTTCCTCAGACATGTTTTTTAAAGCAGAAATTTTGCTTTATAAATTGAAGTTAGCTTTTATCATTTTCTCTGGGATGCAAAGTGATATTGTCACAGGTTTGTAAGGATTTTTCAGACTCTAATTTTAAAATATAATATCTGAAAAGTAGAGACAACTGAGAAACTGGGAAAGAAGACTAAAAGGTAATGTCTAAAAATTACAAAAGAGATATGAAAGTGATTTTTTTTAAGGTTTTATTCGGTAATTAGAAGAATCAGCAAAGACATATGCATTAAAACATAATGTGGAGGTGAAATTAGACACATGATCAAGAAAAACTTTCAAATGAAGAGTATTCTTAGAGAGTGTGATTGAATAACTGTCCAAGGGCGTGTGTGATTTGGAGTGGCACTACAGTCAATATGAGGTGGAGTGCCCTTTTGCACACTACATTGAAGGAGGCCTTTTATTGCTAATTAGCTTCATTTTGCACAACTCCAATGTAAGTATATCACAGAAATTGGTAGCAGTTCTTTCTTCTACTTCCTCCTACCACTACAAAGTGGCAGATGCCATCATCTCATATATTTTCCACACACACACAGAGAAATTATCCTAATACTTCAATANAACAGACAAAAAAATGAGATCTGGAAAGAATAGAAATAGAAAGAATGGTAAGTTTTAAATATGTATGAGGACTAGCCAAAATAAATTACAACAAAAGTAGTTGAGTGCAATTTCAACTGAAACTATATGTATCTCACAGTAAAACACTTGAAGGAGGATTATTTAACTGGATAGTAAACCACCCTAGAGGAAGCACTTCATTTGGAAGAAGACATGACTTTATAGAATACCTGACACTGGTCTACAAGTGAGATAACAGAAAATAATTAGTGATTAACTGCAAAGGGGAAGAAAATTTGCTTCAGGGAAACATTTGTCATGGTAGTCCCACTTCCCACTTTAATCCTTCCTCTGGAAAGCACAACATAACAAGAAATTTATACTGGGAAGGAACTGCAGGTTTGATTTCCCCAAATTTTTAGCGGTGCCTGAGAAAACCCATGTAAAAACATTCCCAGACATGGTTCAGTTGAAGCAGGAGCTCATCTAGCCAGTAAATTATTATCTTTAAAAATTTGGGAATTAGCCATCATCACCTACTCTTTTAATCATGAAAAGACCCCATTCAAATGCTGAAGGGTTATAGTCAGCACCTATTCCACCATCTCGTTGCACATACTGAGCTACAAAGAAATAAATTTATTTGCATACAGGAAGACTCCAGAGAAGACTTACTAAAGTTGTGGCTAATTCATGTTTAGCTGAGGGCTGGCTACAATTCACCTCACCACGCCAACAAAACCATTTGGGTTGGAAGGAAGAAGTCAAAAAGGACAGGGTTCTTTGCCATTCCTTCTCCAGACCAGCACCCAGGGCAGCTGACCAAAACTGTTAAGAGTTCATTAGGATCTGCAGGACAAAAAACATTAAACTGCAGTGGAGATTATCAGGATAGCATAGGAGTTAGGTGCTACATTTCATTACTCTTTTAATTAGAAGTATGCATCATTGAGTACATTCTTTTATAATGCTTAGCTCTGTAAGATTTAACTGAAGACTTTCTAAATTTTTAAGCACTGAAGAATTTGGGGGAGGAAGTGGTTTCCATCTCCTGTTCATTTTGAAACTGTTCACTGAAAAGTCCTTTAATCAGCTAAAGATCAGTTAAAAAAATCACTACCTGAACATTCTCTGTTATATCCAGAGTAAAGTTCAGATTTCAAAATGAAAATGCTTATTTTAGACTGCTACCGGATGATACAGAAGGCACAGAATAAAACAATTTATGGAGTATAAAAGCTGAACTGACAATTAGTCCTTGACCTCATTACTATATCTTGAATTCAGTACAGGATTTTGTAAAGATTTGTAAAGATTTATATCACACAATATTTTACAAACTCTTTGAGTCTTCCTAAACTAAGTACCAATCGCACAGTTGCCTGTGCATGGTAGGCAGACCCCAGGGTCATTGTCCCCAGGGTCTTTTCCTATTTCTTATTCCTTCTGTGTCAAAGCAATCTCTTTCCCTCCACGATGAACCTGATTTCATACAGAAGATTTCCAAGATGGTCCATACCACAGATTGGAAAAGATTTTGATTTTAAAAAATCATTTTTCAGCCACATTTAAAATGTATTTATAAAACTTGTACAGACATGTCCTTAGACCAAGGTCAGTTTTTCTTAAGCTACTTGTAGCAAAATCATTTTTCTTAGTATGGAGCCGTCACACTCTGTGGGGCATAAAGCCATCACTAAGTCTGCTAGAGCTGCTTCTGTAGTTTTGCTTCAACAATCCTAGCCCAAACAAGCAAGGCGTATGTAACTCAAGAGGATTCAGTTCCTAAAAGCTTTCCACTGCTGTAGTCCTAACCTCTGTTATTAGTAGGCTTGAGAATGAGCAACCACAAAAACATCACTGGCACTCAAGGTGACACCTCACCCTTCCAAGCTCAACCCAGGGTCTCTCTCACCTCACAACTCTTCACCACAGGCCCAAGCACCACACAGACAAAATTCTTTTTCAGCACCAAGTGCTCCTAAAACTGAAACTCTTATTTGGGAAGACTAGCTTCCTAAGGAGACAGAGCCATCTGTCTCTTCCTGCCAGGTCCTGATCCTTCCCAAAATATATTCAGTTAGTTTTGTTACTTTCAAAGACATTTATTAACTCTTTCATCTCGTTTGGAATAAAAACTTGGTTGAAGCACAATGGAACACAAAATGGGAAAGATATATTACAGAGAATTACATGATCCCATAGATGGGAATATTTTTATACTTCAGCTGATACAAAGTGCTACCAGAAGGCACACTAAAATGGAACGTAAATCGGTCTCATTAATCATCCTATTAGGAAGTATAAAGAAGGTGCAGATATTACTGAGTAAACATGTTTTTTACATTGGTTATATTTTGTATAACATTTACTATCAGAGGAAACTACATTAGTCAGACCTTCATTCAGTAATATATTGATGCCAAGTTCATTCAATAACTAACTTTAGATACCACTTATCTGCAAATAAACATCTCTCTGTGCTTTTTTGCTAATCACGTGGCATCTGAATAAACTTGTATGGAATGGATTGACGTAAGGAAAGAGAGTTTCATTGCTTGCATTTGCTAGTTTCTATTCCTTTCAACCAAACACGTTCACAACTATGCTGGTCATCATTATCATTGCTTAACATGATAGTACCGATGATTCCATAAAAGCATAAAATCATAGAACAGTTTGGATTAAAAGGGATCTTTAAAGGCCATCTAGTCGAACCTCCTCTACAATGGGCAGGGACATCTTCAACTACATCAGATTGCTCAGAGCCCTGTCCAACCTCACCTTAAATGTTTCCAGGGATGGCGCATCTACCACCGCTCTGAGCAACCTGTTCAGTGTTTCACCACCCTCACGGTAAAATAATTCTTCATTCTATCTAGTCTAAATCTACCCTTTTTTTCGTTTAAAACCTTTACCCCTTGTCCTATCACAACAGGCCTTGTTAAAAAGTTGTCCCCATCTTTCTTATAAGCCTCTTTTAAGTACCAAAAGGCTGCAATCAGGTCTCCCTGGAGCCTTCTCTTCTCCAGGCTGAACAACCCCAACTCTCTCAGCCTGTCTTCATAAGAGAGATGTTCCAGCCCTCTGATCGTTTTTGTGGCTCTCCTATGGACACCCCTCCAACAGCTCCATGTCTTTCTTATCTTGGCAACTCCAGAGCTGGACACAATTCTCCAGCTGGGGTCTCATGAGAGGGCAGAGTAGAGGAGCAGAACCACCTCCCTTGACCTGCCGGTGACGCTTCTTTTGATGCAGCCCAGGATACAGTTGGCCTTCTGGGCTGTGAGCACACATTGCTAACTCATATCCAGCTTTTCATCCATCAGTACCCCCAAGTCCTTCTCCACCAGGCTGTTCTCAATCCCTTCAGCCCCGAGCCTGTATTGATACTGGGGGTTGCCCCGACCCAGGTGCAGGACCCTGCATTTGGCCGTCTTGAACCTCATGAGGTTCACACGGGCCCACTTCTCCAGCCTGTCCTGGTCCCTCCAGATGGCATCCCATCCCTCAGGTGAGGGTGCACTCAACCCAGCTGTTTATGTCATTGATGAAGATATTAAACAGTACTGGTCCCAATACAGACACCTAAGGGACATGACTTGTCACCAATATCCATCTGGACATTGAGCCCTTGACCACTGCCCTCTGGCTATGACCATCCAACCAATTCCTCATCCACCAAACAGTCCAACCATCCAATCCATAGCTCTCCAATTTAGAGAGAAGGATATTGTGCAGGACCATGTCAAAGGCCTTACAGAAGTCCAGATAGATGACATCTGTAGCTCTGCCCTTGTCTACTCATATAGCCACTCCATCATAGAAGGCCATGAGGTTGGTCAGGCAGGACTCACCCTTGGTGAAGCTCTGCTGGCTGTCTCAAATCACTCCCCTGTCCTCCATGTGCCTTAGCATAGCTTCTAGGAGGATGCGTTCCATGATCTTCACAGGCACAGGTGTGAGGCTGGCAGGTCAGTACTTCCCAGGGCCCTCCTTTCGACCCTTTTTAAAAACTAAGTGCAATATTTCCCTTTTTCCAGTGACTGGGGTCTTCACCTGTCTGCCATGGCTTTTCAAATATCATGGAGAGTGGCTTGGCAACTATATCAAGCAGTTCCCTCAGGAGCCTGGGATGAACCTCATCAGGTCCCATAGACTTGTGTATGTTCGGGTTCCTCAGGTGGTGACGAACCTGATCTTCTTTTACAGTGGGAGGGACTTTGTTCCCACAATCCCTGTCCTGTGGTCCATCCACTTAAGAGGTGTGGGGAGAGAGATTTCCAGGGATGACTCACGCAACTTTCCTTTACTAGCTGACTTCCCTGTAGAAGCCCTGCTTATTGTTCTTTGCATCCCTCGCCAAGCTCAGCTCCACCTGCTCCTTGGCCATCCTGACACCATCCATACACAATTGGCCAGTGTCCATATACTCTTCCCAGGATACCTGTCCCTGTTTCCACTGCCTGTGCACCTCTTTCTTGCCCTTTAGTTTGACAAGCAGGTCTCAACTCAGCCATGCTAGTCTCTTCCCTTCCTTTCCGGATTTCTTATGCCTGGGAATCAAGAGCTCTTGCACTCTATGGAAATCATCCTTAAAGATCTGCCAGTCTGTTCTGCTCCCTTGTCTCTGAGGGCAGTTTCCCAAGGGGTCCCATTGACTAACTCCTTGAGCGGCTGTAATTTTTCTTTCCTAAACTTCAGGGTCTTGACCCATATCCCTCATGACTGTGAGCTCCACCAGTGCATGATCACTACAGCCCAAGCTGCCTCCAAGCTTGACATCACCAATTAGCTCACTTGCATTGGTGACCAACAGGTCACATCCCCTCTGGTAGGGTTGTCTATTACGTGCCTTAAGAAGTTATCCTCAATGCATTCCAGGAGTCTCCTAGATTGCCTACAGCTTCTGTGCTACTTTTCCAGCAGATGTCTGGGCGGTGTAAGTCCTGCTGGGGGGCAGGATGAGAGCCTGCGAGCACCATGCCTCCAGTAGCTGGAGTAAGCAGGCTTTGTCAATAGGCTCCTCTTGATCAAGCAGCCTGTAGTAGACACCAGCCACAAGGTCCCCTTTGTTGTCTTGGTCTCTTATTCTTACCCATAAGCTTTCAACCTGCCCAGGGCTATTCTTCAGAGACAGCTCTTCACCCATTTCTTGATGTAGAGGGTGATGCCTCCGCCCTTTCTTCTTCGCCTGTCCCTTCTGAACAGCCTGTAGCCATCAATAGCCACACTCCAGTCATGGGATTCATCCCACCAGGTCTCAGTAATGGCAACTAGATCATATCTTTCTAGAAGATGGTGTCTTCCAGGTCCTCCTGTTTGCAGCCCATGCTGCATGCGTTGGTGTAGAGGCACTTCATCAGGGCTGTTGGCTGTGTCACCTTCTTAGAGGAACATCCCTTAATTCCTTTGGGGTATTTCACTGGTGGCTCCTATCACCTCAGGAGTCCCTGACTCATCTCTGTAAGACTTCAGTGTGCTGCAGCATAGCCACACGTCTCAGACCAACAGGCTGTGGGCCCTTTCTAGCTCCCTGTCCCTCTAACCTTTGCCTATCATCCCACAGCTTGTCATAGGCAAGTCTGATATGATCCCCCTCCTCATTCAAGCCTAGTTTAAAGGACTGTCAATAAGCCCCACTAGCTTATGAGCAAAGACCCTCTCGCCCCTTTCAGAAAGGTGAATCCCATCTGACGCCAGCAAGCCTGGTGCTGTGTAGGACATCCATTTTCAAAAAACCCAGGATTCTGTCATTGAAGAGTAGGATCAGATACTTTGAAGACATCTATATATGGTTTCTCCTCATTTTTTGGTTGTGTTCACAGCAGTACTATTTTTAAAAAGATCATGATTAGTGTTTTGCTACAGGGCTAAAGAATCCTTATCCAGGGCTTGAAGCAAGGTGGAGTGGGAAACTTGTGACTGACCTGTTCTTTACGGTGTCCATTTAGGATCCCTGAGTATCTGGCTATCTCATGAGATGTTTTTCACAGTATCCAGCTAGAGTTTCATTCCAAGCTTCCCTGGCATTTGATTGCAGCTGTCATGTTGCTCAGTACCAGCGAAGTGATGACCCCATGGTAATGGCAAACATCTCAGACCCTTGTAACTTACCTGCACTTTGCATACACCACACCAGTGAGGTGGACCTAACTGGCTGGGAGCCAACTATCTTATTTAAAAAAACCTTTTGAACTTCCTGCTTTTAAGTCAACAGCTAGTATACTGAGATTTGTTTAGGTTCACTGACTGTTTACTGAGTTACAGTAATATACAGACAGGATTGATACCTAGTGCTTAACAAACAGAAATAACGAGAGAAATGTAGAATTTGTTTCAAATACCATATGATCTCAATACTGCTGATTTCAAAATCTCTGAGGAACTTGATTCTGCATTTTAGTTGCTATTGTTAAATATAACAAACAGCCACAACAACTGGGTTTAGCTTATTAAAAGAGAATTTTTTTTCATAGCTATCGAGGTAAATTTGTGGAAAATAATATATAGTCTCCTTTGGTAGTCTGTATCACAATGTCAGAAAGAAAGGCAAGTTATAGTTTTAAAGAGACATATCTGCCCTTGCACAGTGAAAGCAAATTGTAGGAGAAGTTTTAGTGTCTATACAACAGCAGTATCTTTTTATCTCATATTCTGTTATGGAAGTAGTAGCCACTTCCTTCAGGACATCTTAGATAGAAAAGCAGGGGTAGAACTACCTTCTGCCTGAAGAAGTGAAACACAGGATAAAATTAACACTTTGGGTGTTGGAGACAAATTTCAACCTAGACATCCAACCAAAAAAGATCCTAGTGGAATAATTTCCTGCAACAAGTAACAATAGACATCTTTGAAAAGGAGAAGTTACTCTTCTCTAAGTAATTTTGTCCTGTGTACAAAGCAGCAGTAAGGGGGAGAGGAATTCATGCCCTGCTGAACATATTCTGTATCTGATATTCACCTTGTTTTCCACCTTTGAAGATTCAAACTATTAAATAAATGCAAGTAAAAATAGGCTTTGTTAGTTGCAGTAAGTAAATGACTGAAGTAATGCAGCATATGAATTAAAAAAATTAAAGATTGGGATAAACAATTCAAATAATTCTTGTTTACCTCTTTATTGGCAAAGCCAAGATGAATGTATATTGATACCTCTATAAAACACTGCTGTAATGTGCAGTGCTGACCATATGCTGTTGGCAATGAAAATGATAGATCTCTGAGTCTTCAGCTGAGGAGTCTCGGAGTGAGTTTGCTGATTATTAAGAGTGCTAAGTTGCCTCTTCAGCAGAAAGATGAAACACAGCTATACAGGTTTAAACTGTGTAGCAAAAAAGAAAGGAAGCAGTAGGAGGAAAAGAGGCAAATTGCTTGTGTTGTCTGCTTCTCTCACATTTTTGGCATGATTCAAAGCTTAAGGAAATAGTAAATATCCTGTTGAGCTCAGTGAAATTTGATCCAGCCTATGTACTGCAATATTGCAGATGTCGCATGAAGCTGTAGAAAGTCAGGGTTAGACACTTCAGACTGTTTCATGGGCAATAAAAACTAATTAAAAGGGAAATGTTAATTCCCCATGGAGTAGATTAAACTTCATGATGGGATTGGTTGAGCTAATGTGTGGGAAGATTGACTACCTAAGTAAGTTTGTTAATTACTGTATTTGTTATAAATTGTTAAATTTTTAGAACAGATTATGTGCGAAGTAATAAAGGAGAAACTTCTCTGCAAATGTCTTTCCTAAAATAGCTTTAAATAAAACTCCTAAATGACACATGATCAAATAGTAAGGCAAAAAAGCTGATATTACAACATCATTCCTCTGGAGAGAGGAAGATTTACCCTCAGTTGAGGAGGACCAGGTCAGAGACCACTTGGCCAAGCTGGACATCCATAAGTCCATGGGCCCTGACAGGATGCACCCGTGAGTGCTGAGAGAGCTGGCAGATGTTATTGCTAGACCACTCTCCATAGTCTTTGAAAGGTCATGGGGAACAGGAGAGGTGCCAGAGGACTGGAGGAAGGCCGACATCGCTCCAATCTTCAAAAAAGGCAAGAAGGAGGACCCAGGGAACTACAGGCCGGTTAGTCTCACCTCTGTCCCTGGGAAGGTAATGGATCGACTCATTCTGGATGTCATCTCCAAACACATTCAGGAACAGGAAGTTATTGGAAGTGGTCAACACATATTTACCAAGGGTAAATCATGCTTGACCAGTCTGATAGCCTTCTATGACATTATAACTGGTTGGCTGGATGAGGGGAGAGCAGTAGATGTCATCTACCTTGACTTCAGCAAGGCTTTTGACACTGTCTCCCATAACATCCTCATTAGGAAGCTGAGGAAGTGTGGGCTGGATGAGGTGACAGCGAGGTGGATTGAGAGCTGGCTGTGTGACAGAACTCAGAGGGTTGTGATTAATGGAGCAGTGTCAGGTTGGAGGCCTGTAACCAGCGGTGTCCCCCAGGGGTAATTACTCAGTCCAATCTTGTTCAGTATATTCACCAATGACCAGAGTGTATCCTCAGCAAGTTTGCTGATGATACCAAACTGGGAGGGGTGGCTGACACTCCAGAGGGCCACGCTGCCATCCAGCATGACCTGGACAGGCTGGAGAGCTAGGCAGAGAAGAACCTAATGAGGTTCAATACGAGCAAGTGCAAGGTCCTGCACCTGGGGCGGAAGAATGCTAGGCACCAGTATAGGTTAGGGGTGGACCTGCTGGGAAGTAGTTCTGAGGAGAGGGATCTGGGGGTCCTGGAAGACAGTAAATTATCCATGACCCAGCAATGTGCCCTTGTCGCCAAAAAGGCCAATGGAATCCTGGGCTGCATAGGGAAGAGTGTGTCCAGTAGGTCAAAGGAGGTCATTCTCCCCCTCTACTCTGCACTGATGAGGCCACAACTGGAATACTGTGCCCAGTTCTGGGCTCCCCAGTTCAAGAGGGACAGGGAACTGCTGGAGAGAGTCCAGCGTAGGGCAACTAAGATGACTGAGGGATTGGAGCATCTCCCTTATGAGAAAAGGCTGAGAGAGCTGGGACTCTTTAGCCTGGGGAAGAGAAGGCTGAGGGGAGACCTTATTACTGCGTACAAGTATCTAAAGGGTGGGTTGAAGGAGGATGGAGCCAGACTCTTTTCAGTGGCTCCCAGTGGCAGGACGAGGGGCAATGGACACAAGTTGGAACATAGGAAGTTCCGTTCAAATACATGAAAAAACTTCTTTACGGTTAGGGTGACAGAGCACTGGAACGGGCTGCCCAGAGAGGTTGTGGAGTCCCCTTCTCTGGAGATTTTCAAGACCCCCCTGGATGCAGCCTTGAGTAATGTGCTCTAGGCAATCCTGCTTTGGCAGGGGAGTTGGACTAGATGATCTCTAGAGGTCCCTTCCAACTCTGAAAATTCCATGATTCTGTGATTTTTACACCTTCAAAAATAAAATGAAAATGTTTGCATGCTGTTAAATACAGCACAAGAACCACATTTTTGAATGAAATGATGAAACTTATAACCAAAATAAATACCTCAGTGTTCAGATGTACTGTAAATGAAGTAAAGAAAAGGGTATATTTAAAGACAGTTAAAATACCATCTCTGAGCATAGAAACTAGGTTTCAGTGAGTGGCCCAGTCCTGATTCCTCTGAGAAAAAGGCAGAAAGGAGGATCTACACTTTTCTTTTCTATGGCCCAAGGTGCTTAGATAGCTACATATAACCTTGTTTTTGGGGTACGATAATGAAAATTTTCCTTTGGAAGATACAAGCTCCACCTCCAATTGCTATGCTTCAGTTCTCTCTTTTAAGGAGCATTTGTTTTAAATATAAGTAATATGTGGAGTCTCTGTGCCTCTTATGCTCCTCCCACTTCAGGATAAACAAAAGCTCATTGATATCCAGAACAGCCCCTGTGCTTCTGTAATTCTGGCTGAGAACACACATCCAGTTTGTGATGGGTTAAGGCCTTCTTCTGCCCACAGAGTCCCATGATTCCGTAGGAGCGAGTATTACCTGGCGATTTTTTTGGAGACAAAGTAGTAAGAACAATATAAAGCTGTTTTCATTTTCTTATACTTTCTTTTTAGTTCTCCTATATATTTTTTTTTCAGTCTTTAGGAGATTTATTATGTGGAAAAAGCTGGTATTTTCCTTCTTTATTCCTGTCATTTGGAAGACTCGTGAAAAAAAAAGCAGGAGAAATTAAGAGAAAATAACATTAATTAATTAAATTTTGCTTTAAGATCATTTCCAGTGTCACTGAAGTAACTTCTGCTCTTGAGGTACCACAGCTGCACAGGAAGTGCTGGAAAGTGTCTGCTTACAATCGACTGTATTCTTCCATGGTTAAATATAAGATCTTATACTTGGGAATATGGATTTCTGTAACCATTCTGACGGTCTTTTTTTTTTTCATAAACCATAGCAATTTTTTGTTGAACAGTTGTTCAACTTTTCCAGTTGTATTCCCTGTTACATTAGAAAATATGCCACAAAATGGGTGCCTGAAACTTCTAAGGATATGTACTTCTCAGCCTGAATCTATGAAAATAGGAAGTTTGGTTTCTGTTACCATCTGGAGTTCAGTACTTTGGGATGAGTGAGAGGTATATGATCTTCTTTTCTTACTTTTTTTTCAAGATGTAATATATGTGCTGAGAAACAAGTATTGGGTGTCTGTATGACAGGTGAGCCAGAAAGCAAAAATAAGGCAGGGAGGATCAGAAGGTTTGTTTATTTATTTGTGTTTGCTTGCTTGCTGTACTGTGTACAAAAATACTAAATGCTAACCTCAGTACTATCATTGTTATCTCCCATTTCAAGGGGAGGATCAATGCTTGTATTTTGCTTTTTGATATCATTACTATTTGACTACGTATGTGCTGAATACATAACATATCCAAAGTCAAGAAAAAAGAAATGAAACCCATGAATACTCTCCTCCTACACCAAAAGTAAAATACAAACATTTATGTTCCTAGAAAGCAGTTGAGAGAAAAAATTTACATCGAGAAGTTGTTCAGTAAATGCAGTGATAAGCACATTAAAACAAATATCATACAGAACAGAGAAGAATAGGCACCATATCTACCAATTGCATGCCTAAACAGGACTACACAGAGAAGTCTTTGATTCAGTTCCTCAGAGTGCTTGCTTATAGGACTGTATGCAAAAAGCATTTCACTCCGGAGAAATAATTGCAACTAAACTTGCACTGGCTGAACCACTTCCTAATTTTCTTAGCTGTTCTGCTCTGAAAAGAAGAAAGCGAAGCGAGGGGAAATTATTGTAGCAGAAAAGCAGAGCAGAAGGGCCAGTACCTGGGTGATATCTGTTTTGCTGCCTCCTCCTTTAAATATTTGATTTCAGCAAAAAGTTAAAGGCTAAGCTTCTCTCAAAATGCCCTATTTCTTCTACCTGCCTTTTCCACTGGAGAGTCAGCTCTCTGTAGAGACAGAGTATCCCAAAAGTTAAGGTCTGGTTTATGTGCATGGCAGGACAGCTAGTGGGTACTTCCTTTCATGGTAATCTTACAAGCAAAGCACACTGTCACAATATTCATCATCTTTAGTAATGATATCTCCAGTTTTTCAGCCTGAAATTTCTATGGATGGCTAAAGAACACTCTAGAGGTTATCAGCTTTGCAAAATCCAGAACAGTAAGCATTTTCCATGTATGTGATTTGTGGAATATTCTAAATATGTTGGAGTAGATCATCAAAATGTTCTTGAACAAAAGCAATAGCCCTGTAACTGTTACATTTGCATTTGAATCAATATAAGCACCGTTTGGGAAGAAGCACCGTTTTGGTTTACAGAACCTCTGAGATGCCAGCACTCTAAGACATAGCTAAAAGAAGCAAGGTCTTGGAAATGTTCCTTGTCTAGTTATTAAGGATCATTATTGTATTGTTGATTGCTGAATATTAGGGCACAATTCCTATCCAATAAACATAAACCAATAGCCCTCCCTGAAAGAAGTAGAAGTCTGAGAGGCATGTTATGGTGAAGTTTCACACTCACCAAAATGTTATGACCCAGCAAGGAGGAAAAGTTAGACTTATGGGAACAGTGTAAATGAATAGAACAAATACATATGCAGATTGAATCAAGGTTTTTAAAGTTTCAGATCAGTATGTTTTAAGGCAATTTAGGGACAGATCAGCATTCTTTGTTCAGTATTTCAGTTGGCATGAAACCATTCTAAATGCCACCTGGAGAATACATTAGCATCTAGCAACTCAAAGAAAAGAATAATACTAGAAGATATCCAAAATAAAGGCACAGCGGTTAGTTTTTTTAAAGAAGAAAAATTATATAAGCAGCAAAAAGCCTCCCAAATGTCTTTAAAATTAAAATAAATTAAAAAAAAATCATCTGAGCTGTATATTGAACAATCAAGTGCTAGCAATACACAAGCTGCATAGTGTCTTCAAAGTCTGTATCATGATACTATGGAAGGGAAATTCCCTTTTGCTGAATGTCCTTCACTGTTGGGTCTAATTCTTTGGAATAGCTGTCCACCTGCTCACTGCGTTTACTCTAGTTAGGAGTTCCCCCTCCACTTCTAGATGATGCCTTTAGAGATATCTGTGTTCAGGCTTCCCCTGTCCATTTAATTAGAGACTTTAGAATTACTACTTTAATGAAGTGTTCCAAGAATTTTCTGATTGTTAAGTGCATTCTGACTTTGAAAAAGCAAATGACTGATAGATAATATAAAATGAAACAAGATAGGGTCATATATCACGCTAACAGTTTATATTGGTTTACATCGGTGGCCTATATATTGCAGATTTAATTGCAAGGCTTTAGAATTATTACAACGTTACAAGTAATGACCTTGAGCCGTAAAGTGGAAAATAGCCTTTAATTCCTCTATTTACTTCAGACTAGAAAAAGTCACGTATGTTAGTAAATCCCTTCTACCTACAGATACAGTGAAAACGTAAGAAGTATTTCTTCCTTCGTTGTATCAACAAAATTAAAAGTAATAGTGTCCCTTTTAAGTAGGCAATTCAGGTAAGGAACAGAAGACATGGCAATTTATTTGAACCTAAACAAAAATAAAATTATGCTGTATTTGAAGATAAAGACAGAAAAAAAACTGCTTAAATACTGTGTAATTTTAATATAATTTTTTTTTTACTCAATTCTGGCTAGTCCTCCAAGTCTGATCTGCAAATAAAGATCTGCTATATGGAAGTCAAAGAGTAACATTAAATAGAATGGGAAGCACACAGTGTAATTTTTATCTTAAGCCCTTTTTCCCTTGCAAAGGGCAGCATCTGGCTGTGTATGTTCATGTCTGCATTGCAAACTGTACTTTAGGGACTTCTTTATTGGAATTAATTATCCCAGGCACAGGGGTAAACACCTACACAGGGCTCTGGGAGTTTCATGCACAAACTGCATTAACATTAAAAATGGCATCTTCAGCTCCTCATAGTTCACTTTGAAAATGCATCTATAATGTCACCTTGTGTCATTGACTTCACACATTATGTCACATCAACTGTTTCAAACAGGAATTGTAAATATAAAGGTAAAAGAAGACAGTATTTTGGTACATTTGTTCATTGCCAAATATTTACAACATTTGTCTCTATTAAATCTAGGGAAAGACAAGCTCAGTGAACATGAAATCACTCTAAGTTGACAGAAGGCTGGAACTATAGTGCAGGACAACTGGATAGATGTACTTTGCAAACTCTATAAATCAAAATGTTTTCATTGAAGTGCCATGTGCAGCCTCCTAGCAGGTCCATTTGTAGTGGTGGTTCACTATCAGATGTTGTCTGGGCCTCACAAAAGTTTCTGGTTTCCTGTTGCCACTTGCACTGCCTGCATCCACTAATCACCAAATCTGGATTCCTTTAACATTCATAAGGAACACTCACAAGGAACACAGCACAAGGAGGTGAAGCTTCCAGATATGTTTCCTGATCTTGTTAGATCTCAGAATAAGACGGTTTCTTTTCTCCTCTCTGAAAAGCTACTTTTAGGCATATGGCTGGGGAGGGACAGATTCTACTTACATTGATCTTTTCTTCCTTTTGATGATGCTCTCATGACCCTTCAACTAGGTCTTGCATTTGGAAAAGGGTACTTTGTTTTTAACACTGCACTGAAAATAGGGATACAGCTTCAAAGCAGACGACAATACAACAGTTCATCTCCCTCCTGGCATCTGTGTTTGTGTGCCAGTCATGAAGAAACACTCACTGAGGACATGTCTGCAGTGAGTTAACTTTACTGAAATCAGGGCCGAAACTTCAAATTAAGTGCCTGATTACTAGAGAATATATCCTTTTTGAGAACTGGATCCTCTTCTTTCCAGTGGTGGATTAAAAATGTTGTGACTGAATGATACTTTTTCAAGTAGAGACTGAAATATATTCTTATGTCCAAACCAGTTCTTTTGAAAGGCACCAGCTATCACTTTTATGATGGCTTGTCATGCACTTGCTCTAGCTTGTCCAGGGTTCTCAGTTCCCATTTAGTAGAACTAAAAAGACAAGTAAGCTTGTTTAGTAAACTGAAGGAAAAACACCATGTTTCCTTGGTTATGCCAGACATTTCTGGTGTACTTACTGTTTAGTGAAAACTGTTAATAGCTGTACTGCAGAGACAAATGACAAATACTTGCAAATGCAAGGCAGTATTTGCTGTGTGACTGCGTAAATTTTAGCGCAAAGGTGAAGAGTTATGCTATGATAATACATCCCAGGCATAAGCAGGGTAAGAATGAAACAAGTTGGTGATCACTCAAAGGAATACTCTAATCTGAATATTGTATTACTTAGTGATGTCAGGGGTAATTAAAGTTAGTTTTCTACCTGAACAAAAATGATCTCCCAATTGCTTTTCACCTTCCTTGGAATTATGGCTTCAAAACAGTCAAAATGCTCCCTAGTCTCGATAGATTTTCATTCACAGTAGGGCAGAAGGCAAATATTTTCACATTCTGCTATGGGCAGAACATGTGCTACGGCAGGAACACTGGGAAGCTACGGGGAAAGATTTAAGGATATCTTAAACCCCTTTTTGGGGGGATAAGTTTGGATAAACTCTGGAAACTGGGAGCTATTTTGTTGTTACATATCCAAACCAAAGTCCACTGTAATATCACAGCTACCTGTCCAAAACTGTCCCAGGAGAACAGAGCTTTCACACTGGTGCTCACTTAGAAATTTTTTAACATAACAAATTCTAAAGCAAGATTGTCATGCTTTGACCTGTATTTATAATGTTTTTACTTCAGGACCTTGGGATGGTTGGTAAGGGAGTCTGGAGCACAGGTTATTTTTCCCTCTCTCCTTTCCATTGCAGGCAGTGACATCGGAAGAAACAGACAGACACAATCTATTAATAGATGGCTCCATGCCTGGTGTCACCGACACAATTTGGGTTTTTTTTTGATAATGGGATGGCCTACACAGCACCGGGCTTGCTGGCATCAGATGGGATTGACATTTCCCAAAGGGGGAAGAGGGTCTTTGCTCACAAGCTAGCAGGGCTCATTGGCAGACCTTTAAACTAGGCTTGAAGGGGCAGGGGGATCATACCAAACTTGCCTGTGAAAAGCTGTCAGATGACACGCTACATCTGGTGTCACGAAGGCCAAGGAGTAGGTGGAGCTGAGCTTGGCAAGGGACACAAAGAACAATAAGCAGGGTTTATACATGGAAGTCGGCTAGATAAGGAAGGTCAAAGAAAGCGTAACCCCTGTAATGAGCAAGACCGGAAAACTGGTAACAGTGGTCAAGGAGCAGGCTGAGGTACTCAACAACTTTTTTACCTCAGTCTTCAATGGCAACCTCTCTCCTCACACCTCTCAAGTGGATGGACTGCAAGACAGGGACTGGGGGAGCAAAGTCCCTCCCACTGTAAGTTCATCACCACCTGGGGAACCTGAACATACACAAGTCTATGGGACCTGATGAGGTACATCCCAGGCTCCTGAGGGAATTGGCTGATACAGTTGCCAAGCCACTCTCCATGATATTTGAAAAGCCATGGCAGACAGGTGAAGACCCCAGTCACTGGAAAAAGGGAAATATTGCACTTAGTTTTTAAAAAGGGTCGAAAGGAGGGCCCTGGGAAGTACTGACCTGCCAGCCTCACACCTGTGCCTGCGAAGATCATGGAACGCATTCTCCTAGAAGCTATGCTAAGGCGCATGGAGGACAGGGGAGTGATTTGAGACAGCCAGCAGAGCTTCACCAAGGGTGAGTCCTGCCTGACCAACCTCATGGCCTTCTATGATGGAGTGGCTATATGAGTAGACAAGGGCAGAGCTACAGATGTCATCTATCTGGACTTCTGTAAGGCCTTTGACATGGTCCTGCACAATATCCTTCTCTCTAAATTGGAGAGCTATGGATTGGATGGTTGGACTGTTTGGTGGATGAGGAATTGGTTGGATGGTCATAGCCAGAGGGCAGTGGTCAAGGGCTCAATGTCCAGATGGATATTGGTAATAGAGGTGTCCCGCAGGGTCTGTATTGGGACCAGTACTGTTTAATATCTTCATCAATGACATAAACAGTTGGATTGAGTGCACCCTCAGCAAGTTTGCAGGTGACACCAAGCTGAGTGGTGCAGTTGACACACCTGAGGGATGGGATGCCATCTGGAGGGACCAGGACAGGCTGGAGAAGTGGGCCCGTGTGAACCTCATGAGGTTCAAGACGGCCAAATGCAGGGTCCTGCACCTGGGTCGGGGCAACCCCCAGTATCAATACAGGCTGGGGGCTGAAGGGATTGAGAACAGCCTGGTGGAGAATGTCTTGGGGGTACTGATGGATGAAAAGCTGGATATGAGTCAGCAATGTGTGCTCACAGCCCAGAAGGCCAACTGTATCCTGGGCTGCATCAAAAGAAGCGTCACCAGCAGGTCAAGGGAGGTGGTTCTGCTCCTCTACTCTGCCCTCTCATGAGACCCCAGCTGGAGAATTGTGTCCAGCTCTGGAGTTGCCAAGATAAGAAAGACATGGAGCTGTTGGAAGGGGTCCATAGGAGAGCCACAAAAATGATCAGAGGGCTGGAACATCTCTCTTACGAAGACAGGCTGAGAGAGTTGGGGTTGTTCAGCCTGGAGAAGAGAAGGCTCCAGGGAGACCTGATTGCAGCCTTTTGGTACTTAAAGGAGGCTTATAAGAAAGATGGGGACAACTTTTTAACAAGGCCTGTTGTGATAGGACAAGGGGTAAAGGTTTTAAACTAAAAGAGGACAGAATCAGACTTGATATAGGGGAGAAATTTTTTACCATGAGGGTGGTGAAACACTGGGAGAGGTTGCTCAGAGCGGTGGTAGATGCGCCATCCCTGGAAACATTCAAGGTGAGGTTGGACAGGGCTCTGAACAACCTGATGTAGTTGAAGATGTCCCTGCCCATTGCAGGGGAGGTAGGACTAGATGACCTTTAAAGATCCTTTCCAACCCAAACTATTCTATGATTCTATAATTCACAGATAGAGAAAAAGTAGTTGTCCCAAAGACTGAAGAAAAGTTTTGGGGGTGACTGGTCACATAAGCCCAGGAAGAAAATACTGCAAGGCTCACTCCCTTATACTGAAGAACAGCTGATTTATATTCTCAAATTTATAGACAATGCAGGGAACATTTGCAAGTGTCACTCCTTAAATTAATATTTGATAATCAGGTGTAATGTTAAAAAAGAAATATACTTGTACCATTAAACATAAATGTGCAATATTTACTCTTACAGTAAGTCTAAAGAACCCCTCTGGATAATTTGGGGAAAAAAACAGTAAATCAAACATAGCTTGATGCCAGTAAAACGTACAATACAAGGAAGAAATCAGTCACCAATTACTACAAGGATATAAAACCTGACAGAACATCCTGTAATTTCAACATTCAATCACAGGTAAACATATTATGAATGACATCCTTTTACAAATCCAAAATCTAACTTACCCACAGTTTTCATTGTTCCTTTTAATTTCTATTCAAAATTTTTCTCCTGTGAAAATTATCTCTACAGCCAAGCTCATATTACATTGGCAATGTAATAGTGCAAGAAAAGAAATTTAGAATAGTTCTTAGCAAGTATAATAAATTATAAGCAAGGAAAGATTATTTAAAACATTGAAGCACTTTCTGATATAATAAGAGGGGTAAGTTCTGTTGCTTGCTTCCTGTCAGAGCAAAGAATGACTGTGGTCCAAGACAGTCTTCTATATACAACACTGTAGAGATCCATGCATTTATACCAGGCATATATTTGTCTCAAAACTGGTTGAAAAGAACATAAAACGAATGTAAGCTTCTCAGGTTTTTTTTATTGAGCTGTCTAAGGCCCTGGTCTAAAATGAACTAGTAATTGTCCCTTGAATTGCTAATGGGTGCCAGCTACTGGGAGGACCAGCATGAGTGGGCTGGGTGCCAGAGGCTGGAGTCAGACTGGGGGTGTGGGCGCTCCTGGCCTGTGCTGAAGCAAGTCGGGGGTCTCAGTGTGAGCGACTGGAGTTAGCCAGGGGGTAGAAACAGTGCGTGTCCCCCAAAACAGCTACCAGGGGCATTGGCGCGAATGAGGGGCTCCGTGCCAATAGCTGGAGCGGAGTGAGTGTCTGTGTCCTCCCCAAACCCGGGGTGTATGAGGTGTGCGTGTGTCATCACCAACAAACTCAAGCTGGACCAGCTGGCGAGTTGGGGACCTGTGGGGCAGGTGAGGGTGACCAGGATCAGGGCAGGGGTGCCGGGCAGGCAGAGGGGCCACATCGGTGCTTGGGGAATCAGCAATCGGCAAATGTGGGTGTGCTTGTGAACCTGGAGAGTGTCCCGTGTGTGCTGCACCAGTGACCTTCTGCCGCTGCCAGCCCAGGAGGAGGAGGGGGTTGGGCTGTCTGCCCTCTGGTCCTGTCTGTCCTCTGTGGCCGTCCGAGTGACCAGCCGTGTCAGTGTACTCTGTGAGCATAAATGAAGAGTCAGGGAGACTATAATTTCATGGGAAGCTAGCTTTAACAGCAAAGCCAGTTCAAGAAATTTCCTCCCAATTTACCAGGGCTTCACTTCACCAGTCCCTGAGTGAGGGCTGTAAAATGATATATTCAACTGTGTTATTGAAATTATCTGGGTAAAAAATGTACCATAAAACACAAACAAAGAAAAGAGATTACTTTCAGTGCAAATCATGCCAGTGAAGCCTCACAAACGGTTGCACCTGCACAGTTGCTGATGTGATTTCAGGGGAGAGGAAGTTCTTACACTTTAAGTCAGTTTCATTTAACAGCAACTAAAGAAAAGACCTTCCAGTAGAACTTCTCCTTCTTACAAATAGCCATTGCCAATGAGGATATTTTTTCCCATTTAAAGCATTTCTAAAGAAGAAAAAAAAATGTTATGCATCAGTAAAACTCAAAAAGACCAAACAGATCACAAGCAATAATTTTTAAAGCCCTGAATTTTAATCATTTGCCGTCATGAATCTTCTAGTCTATATTGTTATCACTAAAAGTGGAAATAAGAAACCTGAAGTGTAGATCAGGCAATGAAGACATTTCCAATATGGTACTCAATAAGAGAGGTTCTCTTTTTGCCTTTCATCCTCATGATCCCTCACAATGCAGGTTCTCTCAATACCTTTTTAGGGTTGTTCTAACTGCTGCCAGATGAGTATGATTCCATGGGACTGAAAGATCACCTGTCAGCCAGCTCATCACATGATTCTCGCTGCTTACTAGGGAATGTCTTGAGACCAACGGAAATTACTTCTGTTGCCTACACTGTATTTTCAATGAAATATGAGTATGAACACTGTGACCAAGTATTTTTTGTCACTTTTCACACTGAAGGGTGAAATAAGGAAATGAAGATTGAGTTAGTCAGTTTAGGCTCCTTGGTTAGGTTGTTGCAGCTTTTGAGATGTGATGAGTTTCATAAATTCAACAAAGTCTCACAGATCATCAAAAAAGCAGTTAAAGGGATAAATAACAAAGCATGTGTTCAGCTAAATGTTATGGGTACCAAGTTAACAAGTACAAGCTAATAGCTTTTCTTAAACTGTTGCAAGAAAGGGAATGCAAGAAAAGAAACTCCTAATTCCAAATTACCCAAGGACAGATAGGCAGGTCAGACAGAACTATAAATTAATCACTTGGGAGACTGCAATCTTTTTGCCCACATCCCATGCTTATTCTGTTAAATAAATTCAATGCCTTGGCAGGAAAACTGTAGTCTGGTCTTGCCTGATGCCAGCTCAGTCAAAGGCTCCCAACCACTGATACCGACTAAACTGTCAAAAGGAAACGGGAAATCAAATGGTCTGGCTTGGGATCAATTCTCTGCCTCCAGTACATATTCATTTTTCAGGTCTTGCAGATTTTTGGTCTTTCACTTCTCCACTTGGCTCTTTCTGTCTACCTGCCATTCTAGAGAGATCTATTTCCACATACCTTCTCACAGTTCTTACACCCCAGGTTTCCTCTCCAAATAATTCTTTCAAGCTGGAATATAGTGAAAGGGAAACAAGCTGGAGAAATGTGGGTAAACAAAAGCTGTTGAAGGGTATCCTTGTTTTTTTTATTAGCCTAGAACAGCAAAACAACATGTACTAAAAGCTTAAGATAGAAAACAATGAACATTATCTTATTAGAGGTCTCAAAAGACAAAAGTTTCAAAAAATGCTGAAAGTTCTAATCCTTATGTAATTCTTGGATGTCTGAACAAATGCAGACTGGTGCCATGGCCAGGGGTTTGGCTTCTTAGATCATGGGGCTCACTTTAAGAAACCTGGTCTACTGGGGGTTAATGGGGTCCACCTATCAGAAAAGGGGAAGAGCATCTTTGGTCATAGGCTTGCCAAGCTGGTGACGAGGGCTTTAAACCAGGGTTCCTGGGGGAGGGGAACTGCAATCCATGCCACTCCTACCAGTTTGATGCCAATACCAGTAACAGAGGCCCAAAACCAGGAGAAGGGTTGCAGGTCAGCAGGAGAGCACTGGGAGTGCACCTTAAAGGAAAAAGAGCCACTCCAGCCAGAAAGTTAACTTTATTGGGGGCCCAACTTAAATACCTCTATGAAAACACACATAGCATGGGTAAAAAACAAGAGGAGTTAGGGACGTGCACATATCAACAAAGCTACGATCTAATCAGCATTACGGAGACATGGTGGGTTGACTCCTACAACTGGAGTGTTGAAATGGACGGATACAGACTCTTCAGAAGGGCAGGCAGGGAAGATGGGGAGGGGGTGTCGCCCTCTATATCAAGGACCAGCTGGAGTGCATGCAGCTCTGCCTGGGGATGGATGAAGAGCCAACTGAGAGTTTATGGGTCAAGATTAAAGGGAGGGCACGGACAGGTGATGTTACACTGGGGATCTGCTACAGGCCACCTGAGCAGGAAGATCGAGCAGACGAGGCCCTCTAGAGAAAGATAGGAGCAGTCTCACATTCATAAGCCCTGGTCCTCGTGGGGGACTTCAATCATCCCGATATCTGTTGGAAGGACAACACAGCAAGGCATAAGCAATTCAGGAGGTTCCTGGAATGTGTCAATGGTAACTTCCTTCTCCAAGTGATAGAGGAATCAATGAGAAGAGGTGCCATGCTGGACCTTGTTCTCACCAACAAGGAGGGGCTGGTGGGAAATGTGAAGCTCAAGGGCAGCCTTGGCTGCAGTGACCAAGAGATGGTGTAGTTTGAGAACTTTAGGGCAGGGAGGGGGGTGCACTGTAAGCTTGCTATCCTGGGCTTAAGGGGAGCAGACTTTGGCCTCTTCAGGGATATGCTTGCTAGAGTACCGTGGGATAAAGCCCTGGAAGGAAGAGGGACCCAAGAAAGCTGGCTAATATTCAAGAACCACCTCCTCCAAGCTCAGGAGCAATTCATCCCAACAAAGAGGAAGTCAGGCAAAATCGCCAGGAGGCCTGCGCAGGTGAGCAAGGAGCTCCTGGACAATCTCAGAAAAAGGAAGCCTACAGAGGGTGGAAAGAAGGACAGGTAGCCTGAGAGGAATACAGAGAAATTGTCCGAGCATCCAGGGATCAGGTTAGGAAAGCTAGAGCCCTGATAGAGGTCTATCTGGCCAGGGACGTCAAGGGTAACAAGAAAGCCTCCAATAGGCATATCAGTGACAAAAGGAAGACTAGGGAAAATGTGGGCTCACTCAGGAAGGAAATGGGAGGCCTGGCCACCCGGGACAAGGCTGACATACTCAATGTCTTCTTTGCGTCAGCTGGTTTGAGGCCAGCTGAGGAACCTGAAGGTGCACAAGTCCATGGGACCTGATAAGATACATCCGTGGGTTCAGAGGGAACTGGCAGATGAAGTTGCTAAGCCACTATCCATCATATCTGAGAAGTCATGTCAGTCTGGTGAGGTTCCTGCTGACTGGAAAAGGCGAAACATAACCCCTGTTTTCAAAAAGGGAAATAAGGAAGACACAGGGAACAACAGACCAGTCAGTCTCACCTCTGTGCCTAGCAAGATCATGGAATAGATCCTCCTGGAAACTCTGCTAAGACACATGGAAAACATGAATGTCATCGGTGACAGCCAACATGGCTTCTCTAAAGGCAAATCAGGTCTGACAAATATGGTGGCTTTCTATGAAGGGGTTACAGTGTTGGTGGGTAAGGGGAGAGCAACTGACATGACCCACCTGGACTTGTGCAAAGCATTTAATACTGTTCCACATGACATCCTTGTCTCTAAATTGGAGAGACATGGATTTGACAGATGGGCTGTTCAGTCTGTTCCAGATAAGGAACTGACTGGACAGTCGCACACAAAGAGTTGTTGTCAACAGCTTGATGTCCAAGTGGAGACCAGTGACAAGTGGAGTTCTTCAGGGGTTGCTACTGGGATCAGCACAGTTTAACGTCTTTGTCACTGACATGGTCAGTGGGATTGAGTACACCCTCAGCAAATCTGATGAAGACACCAAGCTGTGTGGAGAGGTCAACACGCTGGAGGGAAGGGATGCCATCTAGAGGGACCTGGACAGGCTGGAGAGGTGGGCCTGTGCCAACCTTATGAAGTTCAACAAGGCCAATGCAAGGTCCTGCACGTGGGTTGGGGCATTCCCATGCACCAATACAGGCTGGGTGGAGAATGGATTGAAAGCAGCCCTGCTGAGAAGGACTTGGGGGTGCTGGTTGATGAGAAACTCAAAATGAGCCGAGAATGTGCACTCGCAGCCCAGAAAGCCAACCACATCCTGGGCTGCCTCAAAAAAGCGTGGGCAGCAGGTCAAGGGAGGTGATTCTCCCCCTCTACTCTGCTATCATGAGATCCTAGCCGGATCTGCGTCCAGCTCTGGAGCACTCAACATAAGGACATGGACCCATTGGAGGGAGTCCAGAGGAGGGCCACGACAACAATCAGAGGGCTGGAACAATTTTCAGACAGCCTGAGAGAGCTGGGGATGTTCAGCCTGGGAAAAAGAAGTTTCCAGGGAGACCTTATAGCAGCTTACCAGTATCTGAAAGGGGACTGCAAGAAAGCTGGTGAGGGACCTTTTACCCTCATCTTCAAACTGGAAGAGTATAGATTTAGATTAGATATTAGAAAGAAATTTTTCACTCTGAGGGTGGTAAGGCACCTGAACAGGTTGCCCAGGGAAGTTGTGATGCCCCATCCCCAGAAGTGTTCAAGGCCAGGTTAGATGGAACTTTGAGCAACTTGGTCTAGTGGGAGGTGTCTCTGCCCCTGGTAGCGGGGTTGGAACTAGACGATCTTTAAGGTTCCTTCCAACATAAACCATTCTATGATTCTGTGATTCTATGACTGCAGAGCTCTAATAGAATCATTATAAAGTGGAAATGGTTTTTAAGTTCCTCTCAAGTTGCAAGCTGTCATTCAGGCCTCACTCAAAGTGAGTTCATTCAACACCTCATCCAAAAATGACTTCCTTTGATGTGAAGTCACTAATGGCAGTTAACAATTACTATTGTAAAAGAGTGCGTGAACCCAAACAACACCAGTAATGCCACTTGATGAAATAAAAACCATCTGAAAGACAGTGACCCAGTGTCCTGGTTTGAGGTAAACCAATTTTTTGTTCAGTAATTTTACTTTGCAGCTAAGCCTCTCCTAAAAACAGCACTCTCTGAAATTAACAGCATCTTGTGGAGACATTGTTCATTCTCAGAGTGATGAGACCTGATTAGTTGTAATTTATGCCAAGGAATGGTATGCAGAGAGGCTCTTGCTTATACTTATTGCTATAACAACCAAGGTCAGCTAATTTTGTTATTTGCCCCGTTGGAGGGCCAGAAGCAGGAGAGTGTAAAAAGGTCACACCTGCGGGGAGGAACGGGCAGGACAAGTGACCCAAAACTGACCAACAGGGTATTCTATCCCATCTGCATCATGCTCAATATAAAAGCTGAGGGATCAAGGGTCAGCTCTCTCTTTCTTCAGTGGCCAGCATCTGAGGAGGACTCTGCTCACCTGCCTTTCATCCCAATCTGCGTATTCTTGAATCCAGATCTGGAATCCAGTTCCCGCCCATTGCTGAGTCCAGTCTGGGACTTTCCCAGTGCTTGCCAGTGATGTGATCATCATCCAGGGAGCATGATACAATTTTGTGTATGTTGTATATATTTTCATTATTTTCTTTTTATTTTAATGTTAATACTTCATTAAAGTAGTTTAATTTCTTCTAAACTCATAAGTCTCTCTCCCTCTCTCTCCCTCCTCGGAGAGAGAGGTGGGGGAGAGCATCTGTCATTCATTTCAATGGCCAGTCTGGCCCAAAACAGAACACCCAGCAAAAGAGATGGGGCTCCCTGCATCAAATGAGTCCAGCTAGGGTTCAGAAAAACAGAGGAAGTTTTATAGGAAAATAGGAAAGCTAAATCCAGCATGTAGCTACTTGTATAATGTTTTTACAAGCACATTTTTTATCTGAGGGTGCCCTGATGAGTGGTAAAAATCTCAGTCTGTCACCACAATGTTTTAGAAACTGAACAATTCTTAGGAAAGGGTTTTCCAGAGAGTCAAAAAGATGTCTTTTACTGATATTCTTCAGCTGTCCTATGCTTTGGACCTTTGAAACTGCTTAAATAGGATTCAAATAAAACAAGAACAGTTTAAAGAAAGATTTCAACCTATAAGCTACCCTACAGGCTCCTAAGAATAAACATCATTCATATGATCAAATATATATATATAAGCTTGTATTTTCATCTCATGTGCTAGGTGGTTTGCTCTGGCACTTTATAGTGCTGAGATGCACTGTGAAGTCCCAGCAGCTGGCACCATGACAAAAATCTAGTGACTAGCTTATCTTATGAATAAATTTCTCAACAGGCTACCTAAATTTGGATCAAGGCATCTGTCAAGATCTGCCATACAGAGGCACAGGACTGTCAGGTCTTAGAAAAGGGAATCAAAAAGTCTATTAGCATTCTGTAGGGCTGGGCTCATCCCCAGTGAATAACACTGGCCAGAGTTACATCTTTTCACTGAAGCATGGTCCCCACCAAGTCCCACCGGTATTTGCAGCTGATATCAGTTAAAGAAGGCACAGTGTAGTGCTTGAAAAGTCAGAACAGCATCCTGCTGATCACAATTCCATTTTTGCACTGTCTTATCATAATGAAGAACTCTTGAGAAGCATAGGCAGATCCCACCTAATGGGTACATATTACCTCAGCAGACATTCATATTCAGAGCATGATATTGCAAAACCACATCGACTGTTTTATTTGACAATACGCCATTTCACAAAAATGCATAGAAATGCATTTAACAGGGAGCTTCCTTTGTCGGCTTTTGAAAATCTTAAAGACTGACCAGTCCTTGACTGAAATCCCCAAAGATTCATTGGATTCACATGTTATCATGTTATGAATATGCTGCAGCTCTTGGTCTTCAGCATTATTTTGAGGCAGGCACAGTCACTCATATGTATCTGCCATCACACTGTATGAAACATATTTCCTAAAAATAAACAGATTACATGGTACCATGTCCTCCAAGCATCTTGACAATAAAATTAACCTGTTATCAATTGGCTGGGAGGGCAATGCATCTCTTCATATCATGTCATCAGAATTGTCATATTTATCCACAGTATCTGCACTACAGTAGGTGTCTGAAGTGCATATAAACTGAGTCTTGCTAACCCTTTTAACAGGCCTATTATGTTCAGCGTGCTGCTTAACAAAAGGACCAGTGAGGCTTGGAAGATCCACGCTACTCAGTGTTTTATATTTCAGGTGTAAAATCACAGCCATTACTTTTATTAGAAAACAAAATAAACCCTCTTCAACTGCCTAATCTTTGAAGCACCAAGTAAGTTTCTGAATTAGTCAGTTAAAAAAAAGTGAGAAAGTCTGAAACTTAAGGAGTGATCAGGTTTCAGAAGAGACTCATGTAATTAGAGTAAATTAACCTATCAGCACCAAAAAAACATGGACCACCTGAGAGCAACTGAACTACAAATATGAACTGGAATTCCATGTCTCATAATGCTAAAAGTTCATAATATGCAGTAAGGTACCTGCAATGGAGCAGGTTCCACATTAAGCCCTTGTGGTATTCTTGATAAAGGTGCAGAGGGGTATGTATTTAACATACTATTTCCATATACAAATCCCATGCTTCCCATGCAACAGTACTCCATTAGCGCCTACCAAAGTTCTGAATACCACCTTTTGAAATGGAAATATCTTCTCAGTATCTGCAACCTCACACATTTCCTCAAATAGCAATGAGTATCCTAGAGACAGCTCTCCTCTAAAGCGGAAACAACTGCCATGGGAATACCAATACTATGTTCTATGCCTGTATCAAGGTGTTTCTCTTCAGACCAGGGCACTGATATGCAAAGGGAGAGGAGGAAAAATAGAAGCAGTGTTCCTCAAGTTCTCCAGCCTCTTCGTGCGTGGACATGTGTCTTCCCACGTACCTGAAAGCACATGTGTGTAGGGAATAGCTAACCAGGATCTTTAATAGTGAATACAATTTTCAGCATAATTTTCAAACTGATCTATGGCACTGGAAGCTCAGTAAAAGAGAATCTATGCCAGCCTCACTGCCATTTCTACAGAATCCTACTGGCTACTGCATGGGGTACCCTGGCAAAGAACTGCAGGGTGTTTTGCCCAGCACGTAGCCAGGAACTGACCACTGCCAATCACAGACGTTTCCAGGTGTCTCCAAGACCACTGTCAAAACCCCATTGACCGCAAAAACAACCACCCTGCAGCCAGGCAGGGGAGCCCCTGCTCACACCCTATCTCACACATATTTAAGAAAAAGTTGCAGCTGAGAGGAGGAAAAGTAGCGGAGGAGGCACGTGGAAGGAGACATTGCTGGGGACAGAGCTGGAGATGCATGCGTGAAAGGAGATGCTCCAGGGCAAGAGTATCACTCAGGGTCATTCCTGAAGGACTGCAGCCCAGGGCAGCCAAAGCCAGGGCATGGACACCCACAGAGGAACTGCAGCCCATGCAGTTCTGCCCTTTATGGAGCAGAGAAAAATGAGTAGGAAGCAAGGAATGTCATACACGCACCACTACATACGCAACCCCGGACCCCTAGGCTGCTCGTTGCCGCACCAAAGGCATTGAGATGGGTGAGTGTAACACACAGTGAAAACAAGGGAAGGTGAGGCTAGGAAGGGGAGCGGGGAGGTGTTTGACTGAAGTTGAGCCTGGGAAAAAGAGAGGAAAACTGTCTCCCTAAGTGTTTCTTTAATATTTTTGTTTGTTTCCTTTCTTTTTCTTAATACCTGAATCGGTGTTTAGAAGTTTATGTTAATAAACGGTAATACATTGCATTCAGTAAAAATTCTCTGAGTTGAGACTGTTTTGCTTCCCACAGCCTCATCCCCATTAAATTCCGTAAGAGTTTTATATAAAGGATTGAATCTGACTGGCAGTGTGATACTGTTTTTTATTTATAAACTCTTACATGCGTCTAGTTAAGTTCTAAATCTAGCAGCATGCAGCTGCCTAGTCCCTGCCGGAAATCTGAACGGAAGGATATATTCCTCTGCACCTTGCCAACATGGTGTCCCTGCCCTCCTGCAAAACTGAATGTTATGATTGCAGAGTAAGATGGCATGTATTAGAGAACGCACAAGATAACAGCCCCAGCTCAATTCACACGCTAGCTTTCAGCTCCTGGTGAATACAAAGCAAAGAGGTAACATGGCTACTGAATTTGCAAAAAGTACATTAAGCAGCTTTGCCTTCTCAATGAGACTTTATGCAAATCTCTATCAGTTACCAGGACACGTTCTGAAGAGCTACTTCCTGCACCCTAAGAGTAATTTTCTCACCATGAGATCAATTAAACCCCCTCACCCCAAGGGAAGCAATGAGAGTTCTGTCACCTGAATCTTTTCCAATTAGATGTGAGAAAGCAGTCAAGATCAGAAATACATTAGGGAGTATTGGCAGGAGGCAACTAAATGACTTAAGAGTCCTTTTCCACTTCTGATTTCCGTAGTTTTATGAAACTGGAGGCTTTCCTAACTTAGGCTAGAAAGATTCCCAAGCCTCTGATCAGCAGTCCCTATGGGCTGAACTAATATTTTATTGTCTAAGCTCCCTACCTAAAACTAGGTTTAATTTCCAGTTACTTCCTCCCAACATTTTAGGCAATTTCTAAGAAATTTCAAATTTATAGATTCTAGAAATATCTTTCCTATTCATATAGCTGCTCTTCTAGCAAGGTCCCAATTTTTCCCAAAAGAATAGCCTAATTTGGTTTTTTTCTTCAACACCAAAAGCTATCACTGTTGCTGTATGATGAACAGTTAGTGCTCCATTTCTTGTCCCTTGTTCACTGCCCCAAATTATGCTTATATGACTGCATTAATTTGTTATTTATTAGAGTTGCAGTGGGTAATCCTCTCCTTATACTTCCTCAATGTCTGGTTAGAAAACAGCATCAAGAATTCTCAAAAGTGGTCATTCTTGCACCGGAGCTTGCCAGAAAGTTTATTTTTGAGAACTGATCTTCAGACACAGGTGATAGACAAATGGCGTAAGCCCACAAATTTGGGCCACAAAGTCATGCTTAACATCCAGGGGAGGGGGAAAGGTTGTTTAACAGCAGGGGACAAAATCAAGGCAGAGAAGAAACTTGACAAAAATAAACAGATGCCTGCACCGACAACTGCTGAAGATTATGTCTTCTGAGGTAGGCAAGCTGAACGGGACTGGTCAGGGACAGGAGTATCAGCGAGCGGAAGAACAGGATTTGTCCAGAAAGAAATCATAGGGAAACCTATCAGGTAGACCTAACAATGGGGAAGGACAACACAAAAGCAGGCCTTTGGGGGCTACAGTGCTCAAAGGATAAGATACAGTTAGGACTGTAAGCAAAAGTAGTAGTGAGCATGTAATTATTTCAGATTTCTTCCTTACTGATGAAAAGGAGCCAATAAATAAATAATTAGAAATATAAACCTGTTCTACTTATTAAAATATTCTACTATGCCTCCATCTCTGGCATCAGAAATATTCAGAGTAGGTGAAAACTGAGCAGTACTCTGTATTTTTACGGTAGAAAGGATAACATATCTCTCAAATTGTAGAGGGGTTACACAGGAAGATGGGAGTATATTCTGTATATTCTCTAAAATAACCACACATAATGCAGTTTACATGCTTACATTTGTGCCTTAATGGAACTGGTTGAGTTGACGTCTGCTGGGCAGTGACATAAGAGACAAGAAGCAAAGGTGAGTTGCTTGACTGAATTATTAAGGCTGGTCAATGCCAGGAAGAAGTCACTTTTAACAGCCACAGCACTGTGAGAATGTGTAAATAGTGAAGTTGCCANGGGGGGGGGGGGGGGGGGGGAGGAAGAAAAGCAGCACTGCTGGCTGCAAGGATGGTGATGACATTCTAGGGTGGTCAGGCTATGGCAGCAGTGCTGCAAACATACATACATGTGTAAGCACACCTTCTTCATTCAGATCTAAAGATCTGGTATACCGTACTCTAGGAATGAAAACCAGTTGCTTTTCTGCTCGTTCTAGATGCTGTTAGAGACTTGCACCCTCATACTAAAGGAGTCACAGTGAAAACCAAAAGATACTGAAATCAGTGCCTCCTTCTCAGCATATTAGTTCTACTTGGTGAACTAAAAAGTAGCTCACCAATACCTAATGTTATTCTCAAAGAGACAATCTAGATGTACAAAGCCCATCAAATGCTGTGGCACAGTGACAAACTTGATATAAAGCAGTAACTTCATCATCCAGGAGCTAGTCATAATGTACCCTTCACAGAATAAAATCGGAGAAAAATTGAAAGAAAATAAGCCCTTTCTATCCTCAGTATGATCCCTAACACACTTTAATCAGTTATAATAGTTTCCTTTTATAAAATACTTCTAACCCCAGTAATGGAACAAAATACTATCAAGTTACTAGAAAGCCCATTCATGCTGCAGTTTTTCAAGTCGCAGAGCTACATCAAAAATCACACAAAATCCATCACAGAAAAAAAATAAATATTCACAAAATCACAGGGAAGAAATTTTAGGTTGTTTAGAACTTGAAAGTCTTTTTTTCCTCTTCATGTCCAGCTGTGCCATACAAGTGCCTATTTTTAAAAATAAGCACTTATGCACAGCAGGACTGCTAGCCCACAAAGGGATTTAATAATCCCAAATGGCCTAACATTCTTTCAGACTGTGTGCTGTGAGTACTTAAAACAATTATTCTTTCCACCCTATGATTTTGCCTACAAATTCAGCAGTTAGGAACATTTCCAATGGACAACTGAGTATTAATGAACAATTTTCTTTCAATCAACAGGCAAACAAATCAGGATTTTTGAGTGATCTTTCATCCCTCTCATGTTAGGTATTATTATTTGTTATGAGAACAGGGAAATAGTTGTATAAGTTAACATTATCCTGTACAGTTAAACTTTGAATCTTTATCTTTTGCTTTTTCTCCCACAGCTCCTTCTGGAAACATTTATTAAGATTCATTTTAAAACACAGGACAATGTGGTATAGATCTATAGGTTCAAAAGGGACAAGAATACACACACAAAAATCAATGTTTATAAACTCATAAAACTGTCCAAAAGCAGTAGGCTAAAATTCGGAAAATTATCCCATAGATCTGAGCTTATTTAAACACAAAATGCCTTAGAGTCGACAGAGGGTCTGGGAAACACAACAAAATATATCTCTCAGAGTGAGTTACTTTAGAAAGGACACATGAACTCACTTTCTCCCATGTTTAATTTTCTCTAAAATAGCTAAAATTTGTACACTGTTAACATGGCATTTTCATTTTTCTTATCATTATCACTCTATTCCAGTACCTGGAAGATCCAGTCAGAGGGAGATTACACAAAGGAGAGGCAGTGTAGAAACATGATGTTTTCATTTGCCTTAACTCAACACATAAAGCCATTTTAACATTAACTAAAAACATTATATACCTGAAATGTATCTAAAAAAGTGTTTAACATAAGAACAAGGTAGGAAATAGCAGAAAAAGCACACAAATGTCTTGGTTCGTTTGACTACTGCATACAGTAGGGAAATTATTTATTTATTTATTTCTGTAAGAACAAAAATTGTCCTGGTAAAGTTTACAAACAACATGAAAGAAAGAAAAATGCTTTCTGATTTCACTATAAGAATGGTACCATATGGTAATGAGAGTCTGTCATTACCCCATTTGCAGAACTTTCTGAAAATTATTTCATGTAACAGGTACTAAAGTTCTAAAATGTATGGCAGAGTCAGAAACTGACTGTTCTCTACACAGAAGGAAGACGTTACAGCCTTGGCCCTATCTTACACACCTCTGCTGCTCATCTGAGAGACACTTGTACTCTTCCCTCTTAGGAAAAAAAGTGGCACAACGCCCAGACTCATAGCTGGTCTATACAAAGCTGGCTTTCCCATGGTCTTTTAGGAGAACTGCTTCTCTGCAGCACCATATTTCCTGGTCTGGCAAAGCTATAATCTTTCTCACTTGGCACTTGCATCTATGGTGACAAAATATGTTTAAGCCTGTTAGTTAGTTCATGTGTCTCCTCAGACGACCAGAAAAAGGGATTTCAAACATATATGGGCCACTAGCTCGGGGTGGTAAAAGCTGGAGACAGTGGCTTCCAGAATGAAAGCCCAACTACCTCACCGTCACTGTGCTTGAAAACAGGAATTTTCTTGTGTGTATTGCAACTGCAAAATGTAGAAGCTGCAACTATGATCATTATTTGGGAAAGATGCATGCATGCACATGATGTTAGGCTTGCCTCTCGCTGTGTCTCACTGGCTGCTTCGATTTAACAACAATTAGACACCTGACACTTGATTCAGATATTTTGTGTCATATTCAAAATTGCATTGCCCCACATTCAGCACAAGAGAAATTTCAAACTACTTCTGATAACATCATCAGACTTTAGACTGCAGGTATTAGACTGCTGGTATGAGGCTGAACATTTTCATGTTGATTAAACCATAGTAATACATCATAAAGTGCCTAATAACTAGGGAATGCAGCAGTCAGCTAGCAGCCCCAGAACAATACTGTATTAGTCATACGTTTTTGCATGAGCTATCTGACTGAAATATGGGAAAGGGAATGTTCAGGAGCTGACACTGATACGAAGACTATATACAGAAGGAACATATTGCTAGTACATTAGTTGCTAAGCAATAATCATAATATTTTTTCAAACATATGGCTGCACAAAACAAATACACATTATTGCCTTTTGAATTCAGATGTCACATTTATTCAAACATTGAAAATCCCAGGGCTAACTACATCCAGGCCATCTCCTAGAAAGAAGCCTTGCCAAACAGAAACATATGCCCTAACTTTTAGACTTGGGTGTTTGTGAAGAGGTACATTCATTGCTTCTGCTACAGAAAGAGACTTGAGTCCTTTCATAAGGGATTGCGCTATACAGACATACATTTTGGCACTTCCAGGGCATAATAAATAAGTCTACAGGCAACAAAACACCTTTATTATGTGATTTAGATTGTAATGTACATCTTCCTGTGCATGCTGTCTGGTACCTCATTCAAGCTGCACAGGAAATATGGCAGGCATTCATTAGCTGAATGAATCTTAGTGCAGGACCATAACATAGCCAGATAAATTCAAGAGGTCAGGAACCCATCCAAGTTCATGGAGGAGGATGAAAGACAGAAGAAGAATCCCAACAGATTAAATAAGGTACACTACTAAATCAAGTAGTCAACCAATTTGCAGATGGGAAAGAGAAAAACTTTGCTGCAGCCACATTAATTCCAGGGGAAGATCCAAATGTTCTCCAGGCCTAACACAGCCATTCCAGTGAATTCACTGTTTTCTCATAAGGACAAGAATACCCTTGCATTTGTCAGCCCTCCCTAATCCTTTCCAGAGAAGACCCACACAGCTCCAGCGTGGCGTGCCTCCCATGGGATACTTCACTAGCTGCTCCAGTGTAGGTTGTTCCCATGGGCTGCAGTTCTCCAAGAACTGCTCCAACATGGATACTCTCCATGGGGTAGAGTCCATCACGAACACAGTGTGGGTCCCCAACGGGCCACAGTTACAACAAGAAAATCTGCTCTTTTGTGGGCTTCTGTCCACAGACCACAGGTCCTGCCAGGATCCTGCTCCAGCATGGGCTTTTCATGGGCTGCAGCTTCTTTCAGGGCCTCACTCCCTCTCCTCGTCAAGGAGATGCATGCATCTAACCAACTTTTTGATTCTCCCCTCTCCATGTGGAGGAATTTGCTTTGATATGCATGCATATGTTAGAGTAAAGTGAAAAAAAAATTGCCATATCAAGGGAATACATTTATCATGTCAAAAACATTCATGTTCTTTACAAAAACAGAAGTGCCTTTAGGAAACTGTAGAAATGCAAAGTGAGATTCACCACAATGCAGGTAACAGTCCTGTGGCCAAAGTTCTCACTTGCAATAATGGTATAAGAAGTTACAGGTCCCTGCTCTGAATTAGACAGAACAAAGACTTAACTGTAGGTCTCCTGTTCTTGCTGAGTGTTCTGGCCACTACACTATTGTCTCTTTTGTAGCATCCATAGCTTTTTAGTTCTACCAAAATTTTCAATAATTTCCACTGAAAGTTTTTCAAAACTGTACGTACCTGGAAAGAAATTTGTGTTTCAATGGATCAGAATTTTCCAAGGTATCAATCCCTTGATTGATCATAAAACTACCTGACTAATTGTACTCCATCACTACTGGCAACAGAAGTCAACTTCTGTACTGCAGCTAGCTTTTCTCCTAAACAGTTGCAGAAATCTATGATTATCCCTCATTTGCCCAACAGCAAATCATGAAGGTGCTATGAATAAACCACAAAAGCATTTGCTCTGCTGTGCACCTCCAACAGAGGAACGATCTCAGAAGAGCACAGCTTGGGTATTTATGTTACACAAAGCTACAGATAAAAGCAACAAACTGAAGTGTCCACATATCTGTATTACACCACCTGAAAAGAATTTCCAGGTATTTGTAATGAGTTTCAAGCTAATCTTTGCACACCCCATCTATCTTTAGATAAATAGAAGACAACAGAACATGCTTGCCACCTTGAAAAGATATCCTAATCAAAGGTTACTCCAAGTCATGCTGACACACTTAAAAGTTTCACTTTTTCTCTGAGTCTTTCCTGTGTTTGTATGTTTATTTCATTAAAAAGAATTTCTGTCTATATATGTTTAGAAATCTCTTCACAGAAAAATGTGAGCTGTGCTGTCCATAAGCAAGAAAAAAGGAACAAAAGAAGGAAAATGTTCACCAGTCACAAGAACTCAAAAAGAAAATGAAAAAAAAAAAAGTAGTAGCTTAAGGAGAGTAAGAAGAACTGGCATAAGTTACAAGGCTTAATTGTGATTTCCAAGCAAAGCTAACCACGGCATCCTACTGCTTGGAGGAGCATCAAACACAGAAGCTGTAACTAAAGTATGTACCTCGGAGCCAGTGCTGGAACTGACAGAGCTCCTCTGCTATCTTGACAAATTCCCTTGCATGAGGGGAAGTTCTCCCTCACACGCTTTGAGGTCCTATTTCATGATAATCACAAAAAGATGAAGAACTTGCTAATACCCCTATTACAGCTGCTCAAAGTTATAAATAAGCAATCCAACTATTGTGCTGAAGTGTGATTCCCAGTTTCATTCCTGTTAAGTTTTAAGTTAATTATGGAGGCACTGAACAGTTAAAACTGAGTGCAAAATGAAAGATTAAGTCCTTCTAACCAAAGGGTGAGGGTAAACACGTCTTTATATCTATCAATTACACTCTTCCACGTCCGTATAATTATGTAAACACATCTTGCAAGAGACAAATTGTAGAAATCATGCATTGTATTCTACTTCAAAAAGAGCTAATTATATAATAATTTATAAGTATTATATTCAATGCCTTTATCAAAGGTTGTTTCCACTCCATTATAGGTAACTAAAAAAAAGTTTCTGCTTGCTTAACCCACTTTGTCAAAGCTTTCCGTGCTCACTTAGCTGAATTCTGATTTCAGTTATAAGATTTTAATACCTTACACATCATTGCATTATCAGGTTGGGGTCTCTAACATCATGTATTCTTAAGGATTAAAATTTTTGGCGGCAACCTGTTTCAGTGAAGTGATAATATGCACACAAGTATTACAGAGTAATGTGAAGTAGAAAGGACCTGGACTGACAAAGATACATGAGAAGAAATAATCAAGTTTGAGGGTGGGAAATAGAAGATTAGCCATGTGGTGGCTATCACATTGTATTAATGTCAGCCTAAATCTGATAGGAAAAAAGACTATTTGGGGCAGGAAGAATTTTTGAATACACTGACTTCACTAGCGAAATTCCCTGTTTTCTTCAAGAAAAGATCAGGTTCGATTTATGTTCTTTGAAAGGGATTACATTATCATTTGGGAGGGACTTGCTCAGTTTGGCATCTGAAATGACTGAGAGAGCCCTGCCTGCATGCCGTGTGTTCCTGTAACATGTTAATTTTCTTGTAACTACGCATCCTGCATGGTGTGTTTCATATAAATGTATTAAAACTAACATTCTAAAAGTGGGCACTGGGACAGAAATATGCTTATTGTTTACAGATAAAACTATTAGCACAAGCAGAGTGTTTACAGTAAAGGAAGATTAAAATTAAAGTAAGCAAGATGAAACAACTGTTACAAACAGACGGCTGAACCAGTTGCATTTTCAGTAATCCATCTGTAGTTTTGTATAGAAACCTTTCTTTCAGCACAGTCTAGACTGTGTCATAAATGGCAAATATTATCTTGATTCAAGCTCAGATACTCAGCTCAATTAGTCAGCCCCAAACATGCAACTTCTCTTTGTTAAAATAAAGGCTGGAGTAATGCCTACCAAAGCTGGAAAAGCTTTAAGCATGTAATTGCTGTAGATGCACAGCCCTGAGCTTTGTTTCGGCATCCTTTCTATAATGTGTCTTCGGGGGTAAGTATGAAAGTACTTAATATGAAGAGCTGCTCTGAGTTTGCAGTTAAGTACCTAAATCCACAGCTGTGATCTCGAAGACTGTAGTTCAATATTGCCTGCTGGCCTTAGTTGCTGATTTTATCTTACAGACGAGTCTTCCTTTTTTCTCCCTTTGGCATCCCCTACGGCTTTTGTCCCTGCACGTGAACAGAAAGTCTCTCAGACTGGTCAGAGCTCTTCTCTTACTTTACCATGAGGCTCAAAAAAAAGCTAGAAGCGTGGACAGATATTGACTTGGTCATCCCACGTAGGGCTGGGCTATCTGAATTCCACAAGCATACAGACATTTGCAGGCACTCAAACCTGTACTTTCTACTCAGTCTGCTGTAGGCACTGACAGCCTGGCAGGGTGAGATGAGTGAGGTCCTGTTGTCATAACTTCCAATTTTCAGAGTGTATCCAACATCTTTTGTATCAGAATAAAAAAAGAGAGAGAAGTAAAACTGTGTAGACAAGTCTTGGGCAACCAGCTGGGGAGACTAGACTAGAATATTTCAGTTGAAAGGGACCTACGATGATCATCTAGTCCAACTGCCTGTCCAATTCAGGGCTGAACAAAAGCTAAAGCATGTTATTAAGGGCATTGTCCAAATGCCTTTGAAACACTGACAGGCATGGGGCATTGACCACCTCTCTAGGGAGCCTGTTCCAGTGTTTGACCACCCTCTTGGTAAGGAAATGTTTCCTAATGTCAGGTCTGAACTTCCCCTGACACGGCTTTCAGCCACTCCAAGGCTTCCTGTCAGTGAATACCAACCAGGGAGAAGAGATGAGCACCTCCCTCTCCACTTCCCCTCCTTAGGAAGCTGTAGAGAGCAATGAGGTCACCCCTCAGCCTCCTTTTCTTCAAACCAGACAAACCCAGAGTGTACTTAATTGCTCCTCACGGGAAATCCCTTCCAGCCCTTCCAACAGCTAGGTTGCCCTCCTCTGGATGCAAAGTACATTGTTTTTTAATTGTGGGGCCTGGAACTGCACACAGTATTCAAGGTGAGGCCTCACCAGCACTGAATACAGTGGGATAATCACCTCTTTTGACCGGCTGGCTGTGCTGTGTTTGATGGACCCCAGGATGTGGTTTGCCCTCGTGGCTGCCAGCGCACACTGCTGACTCCTGCTGAGCCTGCTGTCAACCAGCACGCCCAGACCCCTTTCTGCAGGGCTGCCCTCCAGCCACTCCTCTCCCAGTTTATACTTGTGTCCAGCATTCCTCCCTCCCAGAATCCACCATTTGTTCTTCTTAAATTTCATGCCATTGATGATTGCCCAATGCTCCAATCTATCTAGATCCCGCTGCAAGGCCCTCCAGAGAGTCCTTGTTTTGAATCACCTCCTAGTTTTGTATCACCAGCTAACTTGCCACTAGTCCATTCAACTCCTGCTTCCAAATCATTGATAAAAATATTGAACGGAACTGGCAATAGAACTGAGCCCTGAGGAACACCGCTGATGACTGGCCGTCAGCCAGATGTAGCCCCATTCACTACAACACTTTGAGCCCTGCCGTTCGGCCAGTTCATCACCCAGCACACCATAAACCTGCTAGAGGAGCCTTAATAGCTCATGTTGTTCCAAGACTATTTATGTGTTCCACAACGACACAATTTTCATAAAAATAATGTTCTATGTGTGGGTTGTTTTTTTTTTAATTTCAAATTTCTTAACTGACAAGGCAACAAAGAATTCATGCATGTACTGAACTGGAGTTTACCTTTTTGCGTTCTGTGGATTCTGTGAATGGTTTCCCAATTGTTCAGAGTTATGAATTACTGTGCTCCAATATTTGCATGTATATAAACCAGACAACTACAAAGACAGTTAATGCCACTAGAGATCTCACTTTTACCACAGAACCTAGGTAGAAACCTGATCCCACCAAAATTAGTGGTTAACACTCTCTTTTCATGTTATAAGACTACCGTTTCACTGTCTGGTTTGAAAGCATCCTAATCTGGGTACATATGTACACCTGACTCTGTGTGGCTTCTGAGGAGCAGTGTTTCATTTATACTAAGGCCGCATGAATTGCAAGTTACAGTCTTTAATATTAAACATGCTGTAATATTCTGTTATATTCTGTGCTTCACAGTTAAAGGCATTCCTACCATTGCATGAGTAAAGAAGCTCAGGCTTGGATGTATAAATCTCTGCACTTCAGTGGATCACTCACAGTCTTACGTAAATGCAGGACTGGGCCCAAAGGCACATAATTCTCATAATGTTTAAAGGAAAGAAAACAGCTATTCACATGAAGTTAAATGTAAGTTTAGGTCTTGGTAAGAAGATTAACATTGCCCTCTTCTGGTTTGAATGTTCGAATAATAAAATTAACGCAGAAACTGATAATACACGTACTAATAGTGATCAAGTTAGCCACAAATTCTGTTATTAAACATTGATACTAAAACTATAACATAGGTGAAAAAACCCACGTCATTGATTAATGAAAAATAAGTCTATATTTTAGCTGCAGTACATCAAAATGACTGAGTAGCCAAACAAAAGAGAGAAGGAAGCAAAAAGAGCATAACACCATACCATACCAGTCTTCACAAACAGTAGCCTTAGAAGTCTGTCATATTCACAGCAACAGCAGAATTCTTTCATTAACCTTACTACCTTATTGGCAATTTCATTAAAACAAATAGACACAAAATGAGCCATTTTACTACTAATACTTTATATTATGCAACAAGAAGGGAAGACCCAGGTAATTTTAAATAGGTATAAACCAGGTTAAAAAGATAAGGGGAAAAAAAAATCTGTGAAAGAATTCGGGTCTCATGAAAAGCCTGTTCTAGTCTTGATGTAAATCTGTCAACAGGGACAAAGCATGATTGGTGTTCTAAAGATAAATACTTGAAGAAAAATCAGATGGACATATTTTGAAGGGTCTTTCCAGGAGCATACAAAGTATTTAATTTTCCTTTGGTGATTGCCGTCATTGGTAAAGGGATCTGTTCAGCTTCAAACATACGTTAAACATAGCTGCTGTACATTAGAATCAGGTATATATATGTTACAGTCACATTTTATTGTAAATAGAACTGAGCCCCTTGTGTCTTTTCTCAACCTCTTATTTCAGATTTATGAATTTGCAGTTACATATTTGTGTGATTTTAGACACAAATTAATAGCATCTCTATTATTTAATTTCAGATATATTAAAATTGTGTGTTACATATAGCAATTTTAGTGGAAATGCTAAACAAGGTGGGCAGAACAGCATTACTATTTTACGAAGGCTGAGATAAATCACATTGGAAGTTATTGCATATTACAATGAGAGTTTTCTAAAGTGACATCAACAAATAAATATTTTAAAATACACTCATATTAATTTAAAACTAGTTTAGGTTTCAGGAGTCACCCCATAATGCCATACCAAATGAAACAAAAAATCAGACTTTTTTTAGCATTTTAAATGAATTCTAATATTGAAAAAAAGAAAAAGCACAAATACGTTACTCGTCTAGAACTTCTCAACTTACAATCAGTGTGGACAGTTTGGGCATAGTGCAGGGAGTTCAAATAATTAAACTGGAAGGTTTTGCTGATGCTGACTGCCAGTAGATGAACAGTAGAACACTATGTCAAACAGTTACACAGGCCAATAATTGCTAGAGCTGGGCAAGATATAAAAACAAATGAGAAGAAAGCCATTCTGCAGGTTATGCTGCCAAAAGGTGTCTTAGCTCCCACAGTTGCCTGAAAAAATTCAAAGTAACAGACTGACCTAGGACTATGCCTAAAATCTCTGTGAACCTAATACGAATATAAATAATGAACCTAAGTATATTACTCTTTGAAATCTACAACCCTGTGTCAACGTGTCTTGGTCCTGAATCATTTTGCATGACCACGAACTAGACAGTAAGCCAGACTACCTTTTTCTTGCAAACTGTTCCAATTTCTGCACGATGTACTGAGATGCAATTTCAAGAACATCAACTTCTTTACTGAGGAGATATTTTGTCATTGCATCTAATCAGTTCTTCCCATTTACTGCTCCTCAAACAGATGTGAAATATGACATAATTGCCACACAGAAATGCATATAGCTTTAATAATGGTAATGGTGATGGCTAGACATAAAGCTGATGTCAAGTAACTCTGTGGCTGACAGAAAAAGGACAGATAAGTGAATCAGTGTTGACTGGAAGACATTATGTACAAATAACGTGTGTTCCTAAAAGCTCCCTCCGCAGCTTTTCTAACTGAAATCTTTTCTCACTTGCAAGCATGGGGAAGGCTTCAGCTCAAGAGGAGATGGGGAAGGCTTCAGCTCAAGAGGAGATAGCTAAGTGACTATTCTTTTCTTTGCTACATTGCTGTCCCTAACCCATCACACACATGGTGTTGAAACCAGATCTCTACAAGGAAGATTTGTGGGCTTCTGAAGCAGTAGATGAACATGTATTTCAGATGAGTCACATAGTCCAGATGACCACCAGCCTCACCTCCTTGCAGGAGGTACTGGCTACAACACCACATGCAGATCATTTCCCAGTATGGTTTCACTGTGTATTGTCAATCTGCAGAAACTGTGTCATGAGGAAGATCAAGTGCGGGACCACCTGAGGAACCTGAAGGTGCACAAGTCCATGGGACCTGATGAGATACATCCGTGGGTCCTGAGGGAACTGGCAGATGAAGTCGCTAAGCCACTAGCCATCATATTTGAGAAGTCGTGGC
>VUYV01000684.1:27819-39474 GCA_008711295.1 Anarhynchus alexandrinus | reverse complement strand
ATCCCTGGAGGTGTTCAAGGCCAGGCTGGACGTGGCCTTGGGCAACCTGGTCTAGTGGGAGGTGTCCCTGCCTATGGCAGGGGGGTTGGAACTCGATGATCTTCAAGGTCCTTTCCAACCTAAACCATTCTATGATTCTATGATTCTATGAAAGACAGTGCTATCACACCTTTTTTTGCTGTTCTTTACTTCTTTCTGGTGAGATCTGACACTTATTTGCTCCATTGCTTAGTTCTTCCCATCACCTTCTCAGAGCTAATCAGAACTGGGAAATACAGTCTGCTTCTTTTAGACACTGTCCTTTTGCTTCGTGAAGCTGTCTTACTTGGACATGATTTCTAGCATTTTCCATCAACTGTCAACAGCTACCAAACTCAGATACTGCTCTTGTGTTGAGATGCTAAGAGCATATCAAGCAAGACAAAATTTCAAAACAGTCTGTAGATTCAGCAACATAAGCTAACATGTTGATGACATCAGGCCATCAGTATAGCTTCTAAGTAACTGGCAATAGGTTCTAAATATGAACATTTTTAATTTTTCCTGGGATTTTTTAGATCTGGTAGCCCTTAGTTTGCCTATCCACAGGGCATTTGACTGATGGCATGCTTAGTTGTCTTTCGTCTCCCCCAGTCTCCTCCCCTCCTTTGAACCAGGTGCTCTTGTTCTTTTTCAATGATAAGGGAGCTTGGCTGCCTGCCCAGACTTCTAGCTGCTCATCTGTCTGTCTTGAAAAATAAAATAACTGCAGCTTGAAAGCTGAATTTCAATCCTTCTCTGGGAGAACACAAAGTTGGGGAAAGGAGACTGATGAGAAGAGTAAAAGATGAGGGAAAACTCACTTATCATGCAGTGAGAATGCTCAGAGCTAAGGCACACATATATGGGACAGCTCTCATCACACAGGAATTTCTGAGGCAGGGATGAGCGGGAGTTATAGATCATGTAATTTGCAATTGTGGAGAAAACAGAGAAATAAGGGGACAGGGGCAAGAACATTCTGCTAAAATCCAGTAGCGATAATGGGTTCAACTGGGTCCCTGTAAAGTTCTCTGTTCCTAACTATTACTGCAGAAGTCTCCTCCCTTTCCTCAAGTATCTTTGACTCCACAGGTCCTTGAATATATTCAAACCCCAAATCTATACTCAGACAAAGAGTATAAATGGTGCTCCACATGCTCAAAAGTAGTGTTTAATCCAGTCCTCTGATGGAGTCATCTTTGCTAGCTTAAGGAAAGCTTCTAATTTCAATGTCCAATGCAGACTGTGTTTTGGTTAAAGACCTCCTTCCTTCTCTGTTACACCTGCCCAGCCTTCCAAGAGCAAGACAGACAGACAGTACATTGAAAATTTCTACTCAACATTTTAGTTGTAAAAAAAAAAAAATTAGCCTATGATGACTTGGGTGTATGGAGGAGATTCTTAATTGCATTAGAAGAACATTCAGGTTATAAATCAGGTAAGTTAGGAAATGCATATATAGCTGTAACTCAAGTTTCTAGCCCTGACAGCCCATTTTCCCAGTCCAAGAAGACTGAAGCAGCATTCATGAAACCTATTCAGGCCTTTTCTTCTGAGATTATTTATTGGTTGTGTTGACAATCTTTAGCAACCCTCAAAGTAAGGGTCCACATAAACTCTGGTTTTCTGATGTCATGGAGCTTCCCGTTGTATGGAATATGGAGGAGGTCAGCAACAAATCTGGGTATTTAAATAGAAAACACTCAGCACATATGCCTGAATTTATCATCTCGAATAACTTCAGCAATTTGCAACCTTAATTTTTCTCTTTGGAAAACCGAACTGTGTTTTCCAACACTTGCTCAGGGAATATCTTGTAAAAAAAAAAAAAACAAAAAACCACAAACAAAAACCCCACAACCCTATACCTTGCAAATTTATGAGAAAAAAATACAGATTGTATAACAGGAAATGCAAGAAAATTAGGACAAAACTCTTCCATAACAGAGAAGGTGCCAGTTTTGTCTGTATATGAGAAGCAGTATGCTAAGGGTTTAATATAGGGTGTTATGTGAATAGGCGCTTCGCAGCATGCATTTGAGAAAACTAGTCCATTCATGGCTTTGCCATTTGGGTGTAACATAGGTTTCTAAACTCATGGCAGTAAAACATTCTTACATCCTCCATGCATGCCCAATATAAATGTATTAAATAATAACTACAACTATAAATATAAACATAAATTGTTTTCTTTTCTCTGTTTTCAATTTTGATTCACTGAAAGGGCATCAACTGCAGTAACAAGTGTGTCCAGGCATCAATATTACCTCATTAGTGTACAAATCTTTGTGATGGGATGCTGACTTATACCTTCTGAAGCTAGCACAGAGCACTTTTTGAAAAGTGTGTATGCGCCAGCTTTTCCCTTTCTTTTACCCCGTGGCTTGGCAGGTCATAATTGGTGGGGGAGGGGACCTGAAGCAGCAGAGGTGTGCTAAACAGTCAGACCTGTAAAATGCTTTTTGAAGCAGGGGAAGATTAATTTTTCCTTGGGGCACAGAAGCACTTGGGGCACTTATGCTTCTGATGAAAAATGATGCAGACATCAATCCTAAGGGTTTTGAATGCCTTCTGCAAGACACAAGGCCTCCATCACCACAACCGATTTCTGTCATAGCTGAAACTATTTCAAGCGGTTCCTTCCAACATTTTTTAAAAATGTCTCTCACAGCATGGAGTAATAATGCAAAGACTAATCATTTGTAATTTACTGTAATTCATTCACTTAAGTATGCTAGATCTCTGTGTGGATTGCCTGCTGCCTACTGCCCTTGCAGGGTAAGCATTGCTCCCCATATTTGAGCTTAGATTTTCAGGAATCAGCTGAGGGCATGTGTGCCTCTTACAAGGTGGTTTTCGCCACACTTCATGCAAATAACCTGTTACATATCACATTACAATCTACTAAATTGTACAACTCTCAGCTACTCGAACGGTTTAGAGCTGGATTCACACCAGGACTTGGTACCTAGTTGCCATCATAGAATAGTTCAGTCCGAAATTGAGATCCTGCCTCTACCTGTTAATTACCTGTCTTTCACCAGTTAGCTTCTCCTACTCACCTGCAGGTCCACCTCTCATCACACCAGAATCACTCTGAGATCCCAGGATCTCTGATAGAGATTTGTGTGACATGGCAGAGGACTCCAGGAGGCTGATCAAAGCTGGGAATCCTAATCAGGCAAACTGCTCCCTGAACTCTATACAAAGGAGGTTAAGGAACATGGACCTCAAGATGCACCTCAGGATTGCTCTGGGCTAGCCTAGCTGTTCAGTGATGCTAACTTTCATGGCACTGTTCTCCCGCAGCAAAGGTCTGCTTTGCTCATGGAAATAGACTGCAAATATAGATTTCTCAAGAACTTCTTCTTTCTATTGATTTTTCACCTTTCATTTTATTCCATCACTATGTATGCCATGACGCTTGTGTTTGAGTTAGAAATCTTTTCCATAAAAAGAAAAAAAAGGCTGTGATTAGTCACATCTCTGGCCTTCTTAAAATACAGGATTCTGCTAGTACTTTCATTTTCATCTCTGCATGTTCTGCAGCACACGGTTGCAGTTTCCTTTTCACTCAGTGCCTTTGATTTTTCACTCACATAGGGTGAGTATTTGGAGAATCACACTCCATAGAAATATTCCCTGTGTTTGAGAGGAATAAAAAGCAGTATTTCTTCTCCTCATTCTAACAATTTATAAGTATAAATCACATAAGATACAGTTGTACAATTCCTCATTTGAAGTTCACTAGAAAGGTATCAATATAAAAGAGGGATTTTTATAGATGCATGTAACTAATTTTTGGGTTTGCGTATGATAGAGAGCAGGAAGGACTGTTATGTCAGAACTACAGCTGCAATCTAATGTATGAGATAATCTTTACTAATTGTTAGTACTACTGGTATACTTTATAACATTTTGATGTCGTTATTGCAGTTATAGCTCAATTGATGAGAAAGAAGTGAAAGACTCTGTACAGTACCTATACTTGATAATATGAAAGCTTTATTAGCTTTTACAGTACTGTATTTGGTGACAGGCACTTATTCTCTAGCTTGTCTTAGATATTGACCAACAGCAAGATAAAAAATTAATAGTTACTCAGCAAGTCTTGGAATGTGTAAAATCAGACTGTTAAAGCTGCTAGAAAAGATTTAGCTGGAATGGTAAACACCAATACCACATTGCTGTTACATGGCACTTTTCATCAAAACAAATCTAGAAACTTCTATAAGCTATAAAATGCAGAGATCGCATCAGCCATCACTGAAATCCAACACATCACAGAGATCACTGTAGTGAAATAGTGCTCCATGTACCTATACAGAACACAGTGTATCTTATAAAATGATTTATGTTATTGCTAAAGTAATTTGGTTTGTGAAGCCTGTGTACTATTTCCTGTTCAACCTTCATGACACGATTTTGCCTTCACTTTACAGGCTTTACCTTTCTAGTTTAGAATCTCCATTATTGGAAAAACAAGAAAAAAGAGATCAGAGCATAGTTTTACACCAGTCAATATGGGGACATAGATCTATGCCAGCACATCAGCAAGTGAAGATGAAAGGGATCCCTCTAGCCTGTCACACTGAAATTGCTCTGTGAGAACTGACTGGTTGCCAGTTGAAAATGTTTGTGGGAAGCTTTTCCTTCAGTTTTAGTTTATATGGGTTTGAACCCTCACTTTCTTCTGAATTTGGAGTATTCTTGTATTCAAAGCTCAATAAATAAATGCATACATACATACATAATCCTCCCAAAACAGTTAATACTACTGCATAATTTTAAGTCTAAACAATGTATTTCCCCAGTCTTCTTGTACTACAACCACCACATATTTAACATGAATTACAGGTGGCAGATTCCTAAAAGCAAATAACTGCTACTTGGTTTATAAATATTTTGCCTAGCTTTGTCTCAGCATTTGTTAACACCTGTCCATCTAGACACTTACCTCACACAACAGTACATGTGTACTACACATTGTTTCCATAGACTGCTGTTATCACAATATTTTTAACTCTATTAGAGCTGTCAGACTGTGTGTCTACTTTACTTTTGTTATTAGATGTGAATTTTCAACTCTAACACCATTTTAAATGTGTCTGAATGAATTTTTACACCATTAAGTATAGGTTCTCTCATACATAGAACTTCTGAGTTCAAAATTTAGATGCTCAAGGAAAAAAAAGAAGTGTTTTGCAAGGCAATGAAAAATTAAATTTGAACTTGTCAAATTTAAATTTGAAGAAGTCAAATTATCTGATATGTTTGCTATATCTTTGATTTCTGCACTTACTGCAACCCTCATGCCACCCAGTTAGCAAAAATCCTGTTTATGGGAGCAGCTGATTTACCCTTCTTCCTATGTTTTCCTTTTTTCATGTGCTGCGTTTATCTGTCAGATAAAGTTATGGGGTCTGACATTGCTGTTTCCTCAGTATTTCTTCAATAGTTTCTCTCACATATGCTGGTATTAATGAGTATGAAGCCGAGGGCATGCTGGTTTTGCTGTGCTTAAAATCTAAGCTAAAAACAGCCATTAAATCTGTGAACAGAGTTCTATCTCCATATTTTAGTATAATTGGAAATAGCTTCCTTTCCTCATACCTAGAATTGCATACATTAAGTACAAGATGATCATCATTCAATATGCAGTTTTAGAAAGGAAACATATTCCCTAAGAAAGATGACAGCTCTGCTGTGGCCTGGCATCAGACACAGCCTTCAGAAATGAAACGAGTCAGCAGGAGCAGCAGGAGCGATTTTCCATGCTCAAAAGAAGGCTGCATTTTTCCAGAAAAGGCACCTCTAACTAGGGTCAGGCTGAATGCTGGGTCTGGCCCCATGCATTATAACAGCTTCTTCAGCAGTGATAACCTCCTGGAAAACAACTTAGCCTGCAGATCTAGGAGAGCAGCTGCCAAAAAAATGTGTGTCCAATTTACAAAATTAAGAGGAAGGTCTTAGAAGTGGCCTACACAGAAAATGCCACTGCTGCTCACAATGTCAAAATGGGAGATTTTTTCTGATGTGTCAGGTCAGGAATTACCTGTTACAGAGCCAGGAGAGGGAGGAGGAGCAAAGAGTTGCTGGTGGAGAGTAGCAGAGGAGACAAGCCAAGCGCACACTTTCAACAGAAAGAAACAGCTCTGTCAGATTGCCAGGGCAAGTCCTTCGTCATCTCAAATGCAAATGGCCGCAGAGCTGCATGCAAATGCTGGGGGTGCTGCTGACTTTCTTCTGTTTGCCCTGAAGACCCATGCACAAAGTAAGACAGACCTGTCCATCACCTGATAACTGATCCACAACTCTATGGCAGCGCGCAATACAGTGGCTTTACACAGCTTTTTTGATGTTAATGTGGACCCATGTTGTTGAGCCCTTCTGTTGCTCCTTTTTTGCATGCCGGTACTTCTCAACTAAACGTTCATCTTTTCATAATGCAATGACTACTGCTATTTGCTCTTCCTGCCAGCCCTAGCGCAAATCCCATCAGAAATGCTTGCTTAATGCCAGTTCACATCTCGTTGGATTTTTTAATAATTGGCTCTACAATCGTGTTTGCTTTGTCCACCCTTAGCAAAATGGCCCTGGACAGCAACAGCTGTGAAGTTAGGAATGTGAGTATGAATAATACATATGGATCAAATACATAAAACTGCCTGAAATGTCACTTGTCAAAAACTGATTATGTTAAAGACGAGTATGAAAGTCATCTGGATTATACAGTAACTAAGGAATTTCAGAGAGACTTTGAAAAGTGTAAAAGACGCATGAAAATTTTTAATAGCTACGTATTGCAGCTTATTTGTTGTATATCTGATACTGATCCTGAATTACAGTTCACTGACTGTCAGTTAATTATGTGTTCTTAATAAAACAATAAACCGTGCTGATACCGATTTAAGTTTTTCCCTTCTGCAGGTTTGGCAAAGGAAGTAGCATCAGGAAAATAATTTATCTCAGAGTCCACACATGGATCAGCTACCTAACTCCTTCCCCTGTCTCACTGTCTTTACAAGTAAGAAAATTGGTAGGTGAGAGGAGGAAACATGGGGCAATTGCAACAGCAACCAGCAGTTCTGCACCCTAAAAAAATCTTACAGCTGAGAATCAATCGCAGAAGCAGGAGGAGGCAACAGATCAGAGGTTGGTAAGCTATCCAGACTCCCTGGTACCCCAGCTTCCAACAAAAGTGTCAATATGGTTTATGCGATGCATGACGGTAATTTTATCTTAAACACTATGGTGAGAGACAGTACAAAAAATATGTCCCAGTCATGCATGCTAAAGGAATTCTTTTGTTTTCTTTCTTTCTTTCACCACCACGAAGACTGATCTCTTGACACAGTGCAATGCATTGTGAAAACAGTTTGTTGGACATAACACCTTGGAGTTAACCCAGCTCCTCTAGTGAGCATTAGTGCAGAAAGCCACAAACATGACTGAGCTACTTCTGGATCTGTAGATAACTGAGCTGGTGCCAGCTGAGAGATTCAGCATGTTCGAGGCATGCTGATAGCAAAGGAGAACAGTTACAGATCAGAGCTCCTAAAAGCTGATCTGAAATCCATGACCTTCCCTAGTATCAACACATTGTGGATGGGAAGGATGGAGAGGACAGCAAGAGATATTTTGACAGTATTGAGGCAAAGGAGACACAGCAAATATAGAAAGCCCTGCAATTCTTGTTTACTTCACTGACAGGGAAGTCTTGCAGACATCTGCTCAGTTATTCCTATATTGAAGATAATTTCAGGCACTGAATTTTTGGCTTTCCTTTGGCCACTTCAGACAGCAGGGAAATACAAAGGTATCTTAAATACAGTTTAGCTCCTGTGGTGAGCACAGCTGCCTGGATATCACGATCACCAGACCTTCTACATCTGAAAGAATTCTACCTTGCAAATTCTCAAAGCTACTAAGTTGACTTTCCCAGTACTTCCATTTGAAAATTCAATCCCTAACCTACGTGAAAAGGGGGAGACAGAAAAATAAAAACAAAATTGAAATGCCAAAAAGAAACTTTTTCTAACATCACAAAGCTTTACACGTCAGCCACTTCAATGAAAATGAAGTCCAGGCTTGTGTCCAGCAGATACTGATTACTGCTTTGCCTCTCTGTGTAGTAAAAAAAACCCTCTAATTGCTTCCTTTTCACTGATCTTGGAATGTGCGACTTCCCTGCAGATATTGTTAAATAGAAACCGTGAGCGGCACCATTCAATAAACTAAGAGTAACAATAACATATCCACCATTTTTTCTGCATGTTGCGCTATAAGTATGTTTTGGTTTTTGAAGTCAAATCTACTGATTCCTACTGTACTCTGCTACATGAAGGCTGCATCTGAAATCACTGTTGATTATTGTAACATTTCAGCTGAAGTCTGGACAGAAATACCTTACAAAGCACGGAAACACATGTTTAATTTATAAACCTAATTTTCAAGTTACCTTAGCAGTTTACATGTTTTTCCAAACTTTGATGAAAATTGTGCATACAGTTTTCAAAATTATTGCATTATTATACCTAAAGAATATTAATTGTGCCTTTTCTATAAAAATGTGAACTTTTCATATAGATTCTAAACATCTGCTGCAGTATGCAGATCCTACAAATGAAAAATGAAAATATTTCATTAGGCTGAATTTTTTTTCTTGGAAAGCAATCCAGTTTTCCAAGAAACAGAAATGTTTCTTCTTGAGATTTAGCATGGTAGGCCTGGAGATGAGACCTACCTGAAAACCAACAAATAGGCTGATGGCATCTGATAATGGGATTATCTCTGTCCGGCAAGGACCTGCCCTGCCCTGCGCTCCCTGGGGGAGGAACCCCACCTGACTTCCAGCAAGCCACCAGCCCTCACTGTGCCCTGACCATAGTGCACACCTCTCCCAAAGTTGACACACCTGTTTTAGATATAACTGTGCTAAATGAGCAAAACAAACTGTTATAGCTACTGTTTCATTTCACATGTATGTTCAAGAGCTGATGCAGTATGTCTACAAAGCTCTATCTATATACAAAAGTAACAGGTGCAAAAGCAAAAACTATCCAAAATTAAGTCAAAAGAGATAGATAACATTCTTGGAGACTCTGTGGTCCATCAGTACTGAATTCCTTTACAGAAGAAAAAAAAAGATGACAATTTGTTCTTCTCTTCTATGTTTGCTGGAAGGCTAAATGGTTACTAGACAAATCACTGGTAATAATTTATTAACGTATTAGTCCTAATACTTAATCCTGCCACTGCAAAAAGTTAGCAGAGTTCAGGAAAAAGAAGTTTTAGTACGCCTGTAAAGCTTGCATGTTCATAACTGAAGAATAGTTAAGACGTACAAAGAGACGTGGACCCATGAGAAAAGAGTCCCAACAGTAGAAGGTACGAGAACATATGTCATAAGAAAAGCCTTCCCTTTCATATTACTTTCTTTTCTTAGAAAGTGAGAGACTCATGCTTCTTCCATTTGTGAGAGATCAGGGATAGTCTCACAAATTCTCTCTTGCACTTTCTCACTCCATTTTAAAATGTCTTCAGGTTAATTTTATAATACTAGTAGGACGTAATTGTCATCTCTGTGAAGCTTACAGAAATGCATTAGAAATAAGATTAATATAAACCAAAGCAAATAGACTACTGTCTCCTTTTTACTCATTAGCAGAATAACAGGCTTAGTGCAGTATTTGTTTTATTTTCTCTTATTTTTCTGGCATCTTCAAGTTCCCTTACTCTCTCCGTACGAACTCTTTAGTTGTGACACTTGAAATTACATCTCCTGGTCACACCTGCCCTGAAGTTGCTACTGAAGAGTCAGAAACCTCATTTTCCAGAATTTTTCCTGAGAAAGGTTGATCTGAAAATTACTGAAAACATTTTGCAGAAATGTAGCAGAGTTTTCGCACCACCAAAGATTAAAACGCTTTAGTTTTGCAAAACTATTTTTCTTTTTGATGATCTGATGTATTCTGTATATTAAATTATGCATATATATTACATACTGTATTGCAAAAGTGTGAAAAGAACTCTGTATTTGTCCAAACAATATACTTTGAATTTCCAATATCTCTGAAGTTTAATATTTTAGAAATTTCATTTCATAATTAAAAGTCAAGATTTCAGAATTCATTCTTGTTTAATGCACAAGAAAACATGAAGATGTTATTACGACCTCTGCATGCTACCATCAAGTGATCTAAGTCAATGACAGATACTTTCAGAATACAATTCCAAAACTCTTCATGCTCACTTTGCAGTTCCTTATATATGCTTTAGAAAGCAAAACAGTCTGCTTGCTGTAAAACTAGCCACATTCTCACATCTAACTTGGTCTCATTCACGGTGTTTAATACCATATCCATTACAGACAACTGCTAAATCATTGTAGAGGCTGTTCTAATTTACAAAATAAACCTAAATTAGCTTTTCAGAACATTTATCAAACCATATTAAATCAGTCTACCAAGGATGTTATCTGTCATTGGCAGATACAGGAAGTTCAGAAAATCATGTAATTCTCACAGTTATCTATACCTGATTTAGATAAATTAAGTATGAAATAATTTTCCTTTGTGATGAACATTTTCCCTGGAACATTTCCTACTCTCCCAGTATTGAGATGTTTAACTGACTATGTCAATAATATCCATATTAACATGTACATATGTTAATAATAGCATATTAAATCATTAAAGCTTGAAAACAAACCTCTCCTTAATTTGATTTCACATATTATATAAAACAATAAATTAGTTAATAAGCAATCAATAGTGTCATGGTTTGGCCTCAGCCAGCATCAAAGAACCACGCAGCTGCTCGCTCGACTCCCACAGCCATGGGAAAAATCGGCAGAAAAAGACAAAAATCGTGGGTTAAAATAGTGCAATTTTAACAGAACAGCAAAAGGGAACAGGAAAGAAAAGCCGTGAGACCGATAAAGGGATATACAGACGCGATTACAATACCGCACACCGACCGGACCCGCACCGCCGCAGCCACCCCCACGTGGCGACCGACTGCCCCCCTCCCCGGCTGGCTCCTCGTATAGCCCGGGCATGGTCACGTGGTATGGCATACCCGCCCCCTGCCGGCTCCTTGGGGAAATTAACCCCATCCCTGCCGGAACCAGGACATTATCCACCCCTTATTCCATACCATCTACGTCATGCCCAGATCTTACAGTTCCCATAGTCTATGGGCCATCCCTCCAAAATGTCCATTGAGCTCACTTAGTACATGATGGTAGGCTCCATCCACGAAAACAGTCTCTCAGGGCACATAAGATGGTGTGTGGTGCCGGACTGGTGTGTGCTGTATTTGAAGCTCGTGGCTGGTCTACCCGATGCAGTCCATGCCCACGGTCCACAGGTTGAAGATGTCAATCTCAAGGAAGTTGCTGGGAGCCAGCTGCTGAGGCTGGTGTACCCGATGCAGTCTATGCCTACGGTCCACAGGTTGAAGATGTCGATCTCGTGGAAGTTGCTGGGCGCCAGCTGCTGAGATCAGTTCTTATTACATCATCACTGCACTTTACTTAGTCTCATCAAAGTCCATCTGTCATTGATTTGGGTGATCCTTCTGTGGTACCATTGATAGCAATAATAATGATAACATACACCAGCAAGGTTA
>VUYV01000684.1:10861-27276 GCA_008711295.1 Anarhynchus alexandrinus | reverse complement strand
TATAATCAATCTGCCAGGCCTCCCCATATTTATATTTTAGCCATCGTCCTCCATACCAAAGGGGCTTTATCCGCTTGGCTTGCTTAATTGCAGCACACGTTTCACATTCATGGATAACCTGTGCAATAGTGTCCATGGTAAAGTCCATCCCTCGGTCATGAGCCCATCTATATGTTGCATCTCTTCCTTGATGGCCTGAGGCATCATGGGCCCACCGAGCTATGAATAGTTCACCCTTATGTTGCCAGTCCAGATCCACCTCAGCCACTTCGATTTTAGCAGCCTGATCTACCTGCTGGTTGTTTTGTTGTTCCTCAGTGGCCTGATTCTTGGGTACATGGGCATCTACATGACATATTTTCACAACCAGATCCTCTATCCGGAACCAGGACAAATTGATATAATAACATTCCACAAATGATAGCCCATAAAGCTCTGAGGTCGTAAATATGTAAGTCTTGGTGAGGTATTGTATTCAGAGCAAGAAATACATCCTCTAACTACTTACATCAGTGAAAATGAGTGATATGAAACCACAAATGTTCATTTATAAATTCCTTTGGTCTGTGACAGTAGTGAGCTCTCCATATCATGCCGATGGTCAGTTACAGTTACAAGACTGTGTAAGTGGTTTCCATAGAGGTTCATCGTGGTCCTCTCATTATATATATATTTTTACAGCATTTCATTACCACTTGCTTTCTATGTAGAACTGCTCCATGAACATGCCGGAAACCATCACTACTACTCCCAAACTGAGGATTTCTTGGCCAGCAGAACTGAAGTGACAAAAGCACCTCTATTTGGCCTGGACCAAAACTCTTCTTTGGGACAGTGAATAACCTGAAAGATTACTGGTTCTCATCTGCTGTGAGCCTTCACCAAGAGCACTTTAGTATCACAGATTAGGCAGGGCAGCTCCTCCGGTAAATGCACAGTACAGAAGAAGCTCCTTGATAGTGCTACCCAGAACAGCAGAGCTGAGATGAATCCTGAGGCACCTACCCCTGGTCAACACGATCATAAGCATATGAACAGATCTCCTTCCTGAGCTTCACAAGAATTTGGCAAAATCCATACTGACCAAAAGAGTAAGTTCCATTTACTATCAACATCCCTTCTGCAATCCATTCCTGATACAAAAATGATAATACCCAAGTGATGCAGTGATGGTGCAGCATCACACAGCTCTCCCCAGAAGGCACGACAACAGCCCTTCCCAACTGTACTTTGGGATGTTGCTGCCAATTGACTGTGGATGTGTTCAGTAGCTGTAAACAGATGTGTCATGGAGTACAAGTATGCTGGACATACTGACACAAGGGATAAACAGCATGAATAGAGAGTCTTGTTGGAATTACTGGGGGGAGTACAGGAGGATATATCTATAAAAAGTTCTGGCCAATAGAAATTTAAAAATTACAGCTTTCCTAGTGATTCACTCACAGTTGGTGGGTATTGAAGCAAATCTAAACTGAGGACTGACAGGGAAGGTACTCTGTCAGAGCAAAGAAACTTAACTGTTAATTTGAGTTGTAAAGTGCTGGAAACTGGCCACTGCTGGCAGCACCTGCAGCCATGGCATAGTCAGAGCAGAACCAATGCAGAACGAATACAGCCTACATGCAGAAAGTTCTGCTTGTGTGTTATAACTAACAACAAACACATAATGCACAGTGGTTCCTTGCGTTCTTGCAAAAAAGTCCTGCAATTGTGTATCCATTCTATCTAGTCTGGCTATATAGGCTGAACTAGACTGATGCAGTAGTCCCTGAGTGACAAAACAGTGCCATATACATCTATGGAAGGAAGGAAAACTTAGTACACTAAATAAATACATTTAATGAAAAGTATAGGTTAAAACTATAGGTTAAAAGTAACTGCCCCTGTGATGGTTTTATATTAGTACAAAAGATGTGAACTGTAACAGTCTTTCATCATAATTTTTAAAAGCTCAGTTTTTATGATTGAGTTCACAGGCCTCTCATTCCACATTCCTATTGTGATGAGAAGACGAAATGCACATGAGGTATAGAAACTGAGATGGCACAAAGTTCTGACAATTATCTATTACTGCCTGTATTTTGCATCAGAAGGGAATAGATGACAACCCATTAGATCTAGAAATACATGGCTTAATTTAAAAATTTGAAAGCTTAATAAGAACCAAAATAAGTGGGAATTTAATTAAAAAATTTTAATTTGAAGCTATTTATTTTAAAATTGTTATTAATTTGAATGTAAAATAATAAAGATAAAAATGAGAGTAATTTTCAAATGAAGAAATAAACGGTTATTTTAAAACTGTCAAAATTTAATACACCATTATTAATTATTTTTTTTTCAATGTCTTCCACATTTGAAAAATGGCAAAAGTGATCTATTTCTTCCAGGCAGCTTTGAATTTGAGAAATTCATATTGCATTGGAAAATCCTGGAGAGCTGTAGATTTCAAGCTTATTGATAATATTTAAAACAGATTCACTGAAGAACATAAACATAACATGATTAAAATACCATCAATAACATCTTCACAGCTCACATTTTTCCCAGCCTCAACTTCAGCATTTTACTGCTCCTAGAGAATATTTTTAAAAATGGTCCTAAGAGGAATTACTCCTCATTTTCTTGGTACAAGCAAACGGAAATTAATCTGAGAATTGCTGGGTTTTTTTGCTTTACCATGTGCGAGTGACTCAATACGTCTAGACAAAGTGTGTGGTATTTTCACAGTGCTGAGATTACATTTCTGACACTTTTCTTAAGTTCAAAATAAGATGTTCCTCCTCCCAAACTATAATCATTTTTACTATATTTTCCTTCAAAAGGAAGATTGATAACATCAGTATCAATAATGCTAATTTAAAAAAAAAAAATGTGTGCTGCTTGTTATGGCACTGAGTTATACATCATGGGTAGGCAAGACAATTACATTTTCAGTGATGTCAATGCAATGAGCATCTCCAGAGATGTGTACTACTTTTACGAACATTGATCTAAAGAAAGGAAGGAAGCATTATGAAAACAATTTAGCATAGAAAATAACATGATGTTTTAAAACACTAGCTTTGCAAGTGGTAACTGTGGTAATTTCTAGTTACAGCAATGCAGTATCAAAATTTTTAGACATTTTACCAGTAGATACCAATGCCATCTTAGACATTTAGGCTAGAAGGTATTCATTGAGAAACAATGTGCTTCTAAATCAGAATACAAGAAACTATGGCCTCAAAAATCATTGGCTAATTCATCACAACAAGCCCATGAGTATGAAATGTTTATTACCTCTATTTTGGAGACAAGATATGGACTGCTGATATTTACTCACCAGAGTCCATGCTACATGAGACCGATAGCAGCCCAGCTAAATGTGCCAACTTCTCTTCCTCTAAATGCTAGATGACCTGTCACATCCTTCCAAAGATGACAAAGCTTAAATTCATGCTCATTTTTCTTCTTAACAATACTTTACATGAAGACTGCAGGAGTCATGAAATAGTTCCACTGCTATCACTGCATGAGAAAATTTTCCAGTCATGACTAGTGTCAACAGCAAACGTCCAAGCATCTTCTATACCTGGATCACAGAGAGTTTGAAAATAAGAGTTCTGAGTCCACGACTGCACAGGACTGATTGAGAAAACTTTCAAAAGTGGAAATAGTGTACCACTGGGTCTCCATGGTACAGCCCTGTGGACCTACACTTCTGCCCTGTACCGCAACAAGAGGCTCTTCTTTTACGACAACAGTGAAAGCTTCCTCCTTCCCTCTCCACTTCACTTGTTTCTCCTTGAGGCATGTAGATTTATTAGGAAGGCATTAAAGCTTCCTGGAAGGTAGGGGAATGACCGAGCCACCTCTCTCAGGATTACTGTAACAGGTCCCTTAGAGACTGTAATAGATGATACTTCTTTGTTTACCTTTGGCAGTCTTTTCCAGTTTCTCCCTATAGCCCTGAGGGCTGGAAATACAGCTTCTTGTTTAAAAGGGGACCTCTAAGGTAAGCCACATTCCTCAAGTACAGAGAAGTGTAAGCCCTTAGAACCGAGGTTTTGAAAATAAATGGTGAGAGGACATACAGGGCATGTAGTAAACTTCTAGTTATCAAAGCTTTCAGATTAAGAACAGACAAAGAAGTACTTTGCTGATCTACCACACAATTAATTCTCCAGCACACAGTTCCTTTCTAAAATGTAATGTAATTTGCCCATGCAGCAAGTATGTTTATAAACCATGCAAAATGCAGCACAAATGAGATGTAAGTGATACCTGGTCTTATACTTGCACAGTGACGTGAATTCCTCCTATCAGGGAAAAAGAGAGTGATCTAATGATATGTAATGTGTATACTCCCATCACACGTAAGAGAAAAAGTGCAACGTTCTTTCATACAAAGAGTGTCTGCCAGTGAGAACAAGTTTCAGTTACAGTATTAGTGGCTCCTGGAATAAGGGAAAAGAGTTTCAACTTTGGGTAACTATGGTTAAGGACAAACAGCAAGAAAATCAGTGCAGGAAAAATACCAAAAACATTCCCTAATTCTTAATGTCTTCCTACAGAATCACGACAACACTTTAATTGAGCAGACATGGAACAGGAGTGACTAGCTCTTTTGTCTGAAGTTTCTGGCTATCAAATCATATTTTTGTCTGCAGTTCCACTACATCTCTAGTACAGCAAAATCTTTGCAGCGATACAGAAGTGGGCAATAAAAGGAGCAACTTGCCTGCCAATCAAGAAAGGAAATCTCAAACAATAATTATTAATAGACTAACCAGACTGGTTATTAAACTGTCAGGAATCAGGAGGCTGGTTTCCCAGTAGATTCAGATTTTCTAATTAGAGGAATAAGGAATACTGAGCAGCAGTAAGCTATTTGGCCTGACAAGCCAATCCAGAAGGATGTGTGACTCCCTGGCCGGTTTTTTTTCCCTTCCAATCACATGGAAATTACTTAAATAAATGCTTTGACAACATAAACTGTCAATTACTGTTAAAATGCTCCATGCTAAAACTTAACGATTGCTGGCAAATGTTGAATAGCCAGTCAGGGTTACTCTCTGTCCCAGCTGCTTTATAATGTAATCAGAGACTGACGAATTTTGTTCGCTGATAAATTAAAAACAAATGCTTTTGTTACAGTGTTGAGTAAGATAATGCCCGAGTTTGGGGTGAATTGCACATTTTAGAATCATAGAATCACAAAATGTTTTAGGTTGGACAATACCTTTAAAGGTCATCTAGTCCAACACCCCTGAAATAAGCAGGGACATCTTCAACTACATCAGGTTGCTCAGAGCCCCATCCAGCCTCATCTTGACTGTTTCGAGGGATGGGGCATCTACCACCTCTCTGGGCAACCTCTCCCAGTGTTTCACCACCTTCATTGTGAAAAATTTCTTCCCCATATCTAGTCTAAATCTATCATCTTTTAGTTTAAAACCATTACCGCTTGTCCTATCACAACCGGCCCTATTAAAAGTTTGTCCCCATCTTTCTTATAAGCCCCATTTAAGTATTAAATGGCCCCAATTAGGTCTCCCTGGAGCCTTCTCTTCTCCAAGCTGAACAGCCCCAACTGTCTCAGCCTCTCTTCATAGGAGAGATGTTCCAGCTCTCTGATCATTTTTGTGGCCCTCCTACAGACCTGCTCCAACAGGTCCATGATGGTTTTATGTTGGGGACTACAGAGCTGGACACAATACTCAGCTGGGGTCTCACGAAAGCAGAGTAGAGAGGCAAAATCACCTCCCTTGGCCTGCTGGCCATACTTCTTTTGATGCAGCCCAGGATTCAGTTGGCTTTCTGGGCTGCGAGGGTGCATTGCTGTCTCACGTCCAGCTTTTCATCCACCAGTAGCCCCAAGTCCTCCTCCACAGGGCTGCTCTCAATCCCTTCATCCCCCAGCCTGTATTGATACCAGGGGTTGCCCCAACCCAGGTGCAGGACCCTGCATTTGGCCGTCTTGAACCTCATGAGGTTCACACGGGCCCACTTCTCCAGCCTGTCCTGGTCTCTCTGGATGGCATCCCATCCCTCAGGCATGTCAACTGCACCACTCAGCTTGGTGTCACCTGCAAACTTGCTGAAGGGGCACTTGATCCCATTGTCTATGTCGTTGATGAAGATATTAAATGGTACTGGTCCCAATACAGACTCCTGAGGAACACCACTTATCACTGATCTCCATTCAGACATTGAGGCATTGACCACTACTCTATGGTTGCAACCATCCAGCCAATCCCTTATCCACCGAATAGTCCATCCATCAAATCCATATCTCTCCAATTTGGAGAGAAAGATGTTGTGAGGGATCATGTCAAAGGCCTTACAGAAGTCCAGATAGATGACATCTATAGCTCTGCCCTTGTCTACTCATATAGCCACTCCATCATAGAAGGCCATGAGGTTGGTCAGGCAAGACTTGCCCTTGGTGAAGCATCTTTTATGAAAGTATTATATGATACATAAAAGTAACACAGAATGTAAATGTATAGTCTTTGCATTGCACACAGTGCCAGTTCGATACCTGAATTGGCCAAAGCATGATCCACCCTAACTACGAAAGAATGTTTCTCCTGGTATCTCAACATTTGGTAACCTTATGTTCCTGTATTGTGCTATACTCTTATGTTCTTCTACTGCAGTTGCATTTCACTGTAAATACCATTCCCCCATTCATTAGGACACAAGGCCTGCTGAACAAGATGTCTTTTCCCTGAACTTAATGAGATTTTTGTTCTCCAAGATCAGGAACAAGATTATCACCTGCCATTTGCAAATGAATCAGTCATTCTTATACCTGTGATTAACCAGATAATAGATGTGGAGAATACTTTGCTCCTCCAGTAGACTTCTAATTTTCCACAATAAACCAACTTGAAGTTTTACTAAAAGGAAAATAAAGCAAGGACACAATCATATGTCTGAACCATATGATCTAGTGAACAAGCTTTCTTAAAATAAGAAACAATATACCACAATTTGGAAATTAAAGCAATTCACCTATGCAAATGACACCTTATGGAAGAATCAAGTCCTAAAATGACAGTTCTACTCGATCAGCATGGAATTTATTTTTTATTGCTTAAAGATATAGATAGAATGCTTGTGCAATGCTTTACTCTCCACCCAGCCTTAAAACCTCGTCACAGTTCTATTTTCATCTACAGCAGTCGTTCAATAACATATACATTAATGATATCTTCACTGAGTTTTCTAAGGTTAACTGAGGAACTCAAACATGAATGTCTATAAAAGCTCCTCCATTATTCAGGAAGTTTTAATTAGAATCTGAGTACAGAATACCTAGGAATTTGTAGACAAGCTATAAGGACTTTGTTTTTCCCTTTATGCTTTTCATTTTCCATTCTCTACTCAGCCATCACTTTAGTGATTTCCTTCTTCCATGGATTGATGCTGGATTTCACCCAAATTGTAGAATTTGATTCCACAGATTATTATTATTGCTGAGAACATGTAGTTAGGTAATGCTGAGTATTGTTCCTTTTCCTGCAGCAGAAATAGAGTTGTCATGGAAATAGAGGTATTAGATAAGATAACCCAATACTTTCCTTCACATCAACTTTTTGCAGAATGCTTAAGGACATAAATAAATTATTTTTTTCTTACATGACCTAGTGAGGAAAAACCACATTGTTTTTCCAGATTTATTTCAAAATGACTTTTAGAGATGTATGCATGTGCACAAATTTTTTTCTTGCACATAATGCTATCAAACTGAATGTTGACAAACCTCTCTAAGGATTGGATTTTAAAACATGCAGAGACACTATTCAACTGCATATTTTCTGTGACATACAGACACTCCAAAAATTTCCATGAAAATGTGGTTTTTGGCTACTAAATTTATAATGAGGATGCCATTTAGTTTAAAATAGCAATGCCCTCCTTCAGTTCAACAAAGATGAACTCTTCATGGGTTTTTTTTATAGATTCCTTCTCTTATGCTATGTTAACAAACAGATTTGCTCAAAACCCCAAAAGCTGTACAAAAAGAAGTGTTATTCTTTTCTTTCAGGAATGTTTTAAAACATTTGCCAGTCCCTATGCTTGATCTGCTGTTTACTGTCCCCTCCAAAACAGGAACAGAGCAAAGTATGAAAAAAAAAAAACAAAAAACAAAAAACAGTGGCTGCATGGCCTGATGGAGGAGCAGAGGCACACATCTTTTATTTAAGAAAACTAAGAATAGGAAAGGACAGCAAAACCCTGCAGTAGGAAGTGAAAATACAGAATGCCTCAGAGAACACAAGCCTAAAAGGTCAAGTAGTAAACTCCACCTGATTTCTTTCTCTCATACACTCACAGAAGCCAAAGTCTTGAAGGAAAACTGAAGTCGACTGGCTAAGGTTATTCTCTAGTATCATCACCAAACAAGGCAATATAAAAGTAATAAATGTGTATGAATATGTATCATAAAATTTCAGTCAGTGTCTAATCATAGTTTTCCTTTTGGATCAAGACTAGAAGAGCATTGGGAACATAACTGGTAAGTTGAAAGTTGTACTTATTTCTAAATGTATCTTCAGCCTCTACTGAAATATAAGAAACCGGTAAATAGAGACATGCAGGGCCTGGAACCTCATTACCAGCTATCATTATTCTACTTGTCCTTAAGTAAGGACAAACTTAAGTGATGTATTTTTTACTGCCCCCTTACTGAATTTTAAAATCAATTTTCATGAATACTAGAGGACAAAGAAGTCAAGAAGCTTTCATAGGCTCACCTACTAGTCATCAGATCAGATAAAATCAGAACAGAATCAGCATTCCCACTACAATGTTGTGTGTCTTCCTTGTCCAAATGCAGCTATTAAACTTAATGCACCACTCTTGAAGTTGAAATACATGTGTGTTTCTTTCTTCACTGATTGCGTGAGGTGCACTTTTGTGAGCACATTTTCTAAGTACTAAGTAGTAATAATGGTAATCCCGCGTAACCAGTCTTCATTTGAACCACTGCAAATAACACTACCTGGTTCTTACTTTTGAAGTGCTTCATGAACTCTTAGCAGACAGGATTTCAAGCTATCAATCAGTTCAAAGAAATACAACCTCCCTTTCCAAACAGCATAATGAAGACCTGCAATAAGTGAACAAAACTGCCAATAGATTTCAGGGGAAAAAAAGCACCTGAAACCGAAAAACAGGTCTTGTCTATTCTCTAGACAAACCAGCACATCAAGTCTTAGTCTAAAGACAAACAAGAAAGAAAGAGGGTAAAAAATACTTATTTTGAGAGTGACTGTTTTTGCATTCTGACCAACTTAAACAATGTTTTCAAATATTTTATGAATCTTGATTCAGGAGAACAAATTCAGAACAAATCAAAGAAATAAAAAACACCGACTTCTTTCTATTAGTGTTGAAAGAACACCAATGGAAATAATGAATATATTTTTGAACATATTTTCTAGAGAAAAATAATAGATTTTTTTCTAAATAGCTAGTTAGCTATCACTAAATTGTTATAAACTTCTATACAATATGCAAATACAATGCTATTCAACCATTCGCTGCATTAAAAATGGAAACATTTCTATTAACTCAAAGAAAAAAATTATTCCAATACTGTATTGAGTTGGTGAGTACTACTCCTACAAACTCAAATCAAAATTAGGTTTCAATCCTGCAATTCCCAAAACACCTTCTGATGTCTGACAAAGCTACCTCTTGTTGATCAAAGACCACTAGGAGGACAGATAACATCAGAGTAAGACATTTCTAGAGAGTTTTCATCTCCTTGCTCTGCATTTTGTTGACAGAAACCAATAGCAAAGTTGACTTCAGATGGTGATCCGCGCTGCAGTCAATACAGACTGACGTGGGACAAGAGGAAGCCTTCAGTATGAAGGAGATGCTTCCTTGGTATCTTCAGATGCGTATCAGTTCAGAAAGTGCGATTCCTGGGAACTATAATTTCAGATCACCAGAATGAATGGCATATACAACCAGAATGCTGAATTATTCAACAGTATCAAGCATGTGTCAACATAATACCCTGATTCAAAATTCTGAATAACACTAGAATGTGCAATTATTCAGCATTACTTTCACTAACAAATTCATTGCCTAGAGGCCATGGATTTACAGAACTTAGTACGGTATGTTATCACAGATTTATAGCCACTCTTATAACCTTTAAGTCAGTGTTTTATTACCAAAATCTCTGTGGGAAGTGCTTATGGAGAATGCAAAAAACATTTAAGTACTTTTTCTAGGACACCCCCCCCCTGTGTATTACTAAGGCATAAACAGTATTCAAACAACCCAAATTTAAATGATATCGTGTCCACGCATATCAGAGCTACAGTAGTATATAATAAAAAAACCGTATGGGAAAACAAGAGTTATTTTATTTTCTAATTTCCTCTTTCTAAATGCTGATTGTTTCCCTAAATCACTACCTTCAGCACCAAGCCTCAGCAGCTCTGTCAGCATGTTTATTGCTTCCATGATCATGCTGAGAGAAATTGGAGAACGACAATTTTTTGAGAGAGATATTCTTGTCCATAAGAATGAAAATTAAATGCCACCCTCCAAAATAAATGATTGTTGATGGCCAGTGCAATTCTTCAGTGCTTTCTCAGTTAGCATGCACCATTTAGCTCCCTTTAATCTCTTCTTCTGTATTTTTTTTATTAGCTCAGCGTGTCAAGGTGGACAGACAGTCCTGCCCAAACATAATTCTTGTCAATCACTGCAATCCTATCTCTCTCAACCAAAAGACTCCACTGCTGAATATTTAAAAGTCCTTATTTTATACTTGGGTTGGGACAGCAATCCAAAAAAATGCAAGCCAAGAGTTATGGTCAGTCTAAAAGAGATAAATTGTAAGAATGCCTTATGGGAAGATAGGGATCTCTGTTACAACTATTCACATAGTAAAATGGTAACCAGTCCAAGACTCTTTAGGTTCTGAATGCCACTTCCAGATGGGTCAGGATCCCATCTCTCACAGATTTATACTAAGCTTCAGTGACATTTGAAAACTTTACCGCCTTTGATTTGTTCATGTATGATCTAGGGGTAGCACAAGGCATAGGTTTATGACTCTCAACTGGAAGAAAACATTACTGTGGTCAGAAAAACTGCCACAAGTTCATACAGACTTGGTGCACATGCCACAAAGTTTTTGAAAACTGACCTATGGCTTACAAAGTAAAATTTCTAATCTTCATGTTTCAAAAATTAATTTGTGATTAAACATGAACTGGCATAGACTCATTGTGATTACAAACAGGCTGAGAAATACTGTTCTAAGATATAAGGTGCCTTGCTTCTCTTCAGCATAAAACCTGAGGCTTTAGCAATTTCACTGCTGATTTGTTAAGAAGAGGTGAGGAAAAAGGAAGTGTTAATGTATCAGCATGGCAACAGGATGAGTGAAAGAAAAGGGGAGAAGAATCTCACTGAAAAGTAAGGATGAGGGAAATAGAAAAAAATTGAGAAGATAAAGAGGAATTCAAGAGTAATTATCATTATGCCAAAAAGACAACACAACATCCATTGATTTGCTTTACTTGCTGCCTTTTTGTCTTCAGTCTCTCAGGGCTGAATCCATTCACAAGCACAAAAGTAGCTAATAAGTAAATGACCGCTAAAGAAAATATGTTAAAATGGTTATAAATACATGAACAACTAAAGAGAAACTCTTAGGAGAACATTTAGGTCTTCAACAAAACTCAAATTAGTTTATAGATGTAAAGCCTGAAAAAAATTGCTTGTAGTACCTAATCATGTTTAGAAAGTCTATTACACCTTTTGCTTGGTGACAAGCTCATCAGAATGCCCTAAAAGTACTTAGACTGGCAAACACCACGAGCCTTACTGGATTTTTTTTTCAGAACCTCTCACTATTTCTGAGTGAGACTCATTTGCCCTGAGTCTCTGAGACTGAGTGAGACTTATTTGCTCATTTACTAGTAGTGTTAAATAGCTTAACTAGCACTTTTCCCTTTCCACAGGTCACGCCTTCACTTTGCTAGGCCAAACGATACATAGTTTTTTCATAGCTGCTCATAAGAGGTTGTACATTCACCTATGCCTGTATAAGACGTAACTCCTTTTTCTTAGATGCTGCCTAATTAACACTGTTATACTAGAAAAAATACAGTATGCTAGCAAGGAATCCTGGGATCTCATTGCCCCTTTTCTCAAAAACATCCTCTTTCATGGCTCATACTTTTTCTGTTATAAGCTGTTACAGTAGATTCTTCTACTCTTTTGTCATTTCCAACTAAACAGCTTTCAGTTAATAATGAACTTCCTTATTACCACTCCCTAAGGATATGACCAAGCAGGTGTACTACTAAATTTCATCTCATACCTTGCAGACTATTCCACAAGGTGACCGTTTTTCATCCCTCTTTTTGATGATGCTGACGAGCTTTGTTTTATCAGCAAGCCTTGTAGAACTCTTCTGCCAAGAACTGTAATGACAATATTAAATTACATTGATACCAAGGCTGATCTCTGAACAACTGTAGCTGTAACTGTCCTCCAACCTGACAATTTCCTTTTTGGAACAAGCCAATGTAATTTCCTCTTTAACCACCTTAAAGTCTTTACAAAATATATTTACAAAGAAATGTTTTGAATTATTTTGAATGTGTTACCTTTGGCTAGTCCATGAGGTGTTCGGCTGTTTTTTTTTTTAAATACATAGTCCATTTCTTCTATGTTTGTAATTTCTCTTTTCTTAAAAGATTCCATTAAACCCGCAAATAGCTAAAAACAGACTAATGCTCTTATTACTCCTTTCCTTACAAGGTACTGTAATTTAGTGGAGTCCTTTATTTAATGAAAGGTACAAAGCTACCTGGAAATTTTCCCTTTCCTAAGGAAAAGGAAAATGCAGGGAAGGACTACAAACCCTTTTATGTGCTCTTCTCCTGAAATACACACTATCACTTACAATGAAGCTTGCTACACAGGTGTTGAAGTAACATGGTGTACTTCTTTTAGTAGTCAAGGGAAAAGGTTAGATATCCTGGTTTGAAAATACTCAGTTGAGTTTAATTCCACCCTAGATGAAGCAATTTTCATATTCTAGCCTTTCCCCACCACTGTTGTAGCTTAGCTCCTGTTTTCAGCACTATTGTCTTCGATGAAAATTGACACAGAAGTTCAACCCAGTTTTAGGGCATTGCCTAGACTTCTCCAAATCTCTAGGTTCACAGGATAGTAACCTTGTTTCTTCCCCTTATTCTTTTTATTCATGAAGTTGAAGAACATTGAGGGTTTTGGTTTATTTGTTTTGCAAAGTCAGACTCAACTTTCAGCAGTTCTTACTTTATTCCTGACCTTCCACGTATCTAAGATCTGAAAACTAAGCTCAGAAAGCTGAGAAAATCTTTTTCTATTTTGGAATAATTCTGCTAGTCTCTGGCTTTGCTACAGCAAGTACTTCAGGCTTTATGCTTTGTCTAATATACAAATTTTAGTTTTGCATATTTGCTCTAGTTACTTTCCAATGTATTTAAACGCATCCATTTGACTTAATAAATTTGACCTCTAATGTCTGAGACGTTGTTATTTTGCAGCTGCCATACCAGCCTCCTTCTGTTTATTCTTTATTTACAGTGAATCAGTCTTTGATTATTGTAACTGAAATATTTTCTAGAATCAGTTCTTCTATATCACTTCTATTATTTATCAAAGTCAAAGTCAAAACTGAAACCATCAACACCTTTCGTCTTTTAAGTGAATTTGAAGAAATATTAGCTATCGCATCTGCAAATATCCAGATGTACCTGGCAGTACATTTATTTTGTAATCTTCATTTGATAAATTCAATTCTCCCATCATTCTATTATAATCTATCAAAATCACTCAACTAATAGCAGAATGACAGACGTCTGACCAATATCCAAATCTGGCACAACCCTCAACATTTTTTTTTAGTGGAGTCTTTCTTACTGTCCTGGTTTGAGGTAAAACAGAACCATTTGTCAGTTCAGTAATTTTACTTTGCAGCTAAGCCTATTCTAACTACCGTCACTCTCTGAAATTAACAGCATATTCTTCAGTGTTTCTTTCCATAGTGATAAGGTCTGATGTTTACAGTCAATACCACAGAATGGTATGCAGAGAGGCTCTTGCTTATACTTATTGCTATAACAACCAAGGTCAGCTAATTTTGTTATTTGCCCCTTGGAGGGTCAGAAGTGGAAAAGCGTAGAGGGGTCTCCCCTGCAGGGAGGAGCGGACAGGACAGGTGACCTAAAGCTGACCAACAGGGTATCCCATCCCATCTGCATCATGTTCAGTATAAAAGCTGAGGGATCAAAGAGTCAGCCCTCTTTCTTCAATGGCACTGAGGGGGCTGCCAGTTCCAGAGATGGGTTCACCTGGTAAGAGAAGCTCAGGCATGGTCTCCACCCGCCGGAAAGCCATGTCCTCAGCAGCTGCCAGAGTAGACGCAGCAATACAGACAGTGCTTCCTCGGAAACACACAGGCACCCAGGCCTCAGGCTGCAGGGACTGCCATAGTCTTGCACAGCTAGCAAGTGATAGCGGTAATAACGGCTGTGTGAGGTGTGAGCAAGTGGACAACCTGCTGAGCCTGGTGGCAGAGCTCAGGGACGGCCTTGAGCGACTGAGGAGTATCAGGGAGAGTGAGAAAGAAATAGGCTGGTGGGCCCAGGCCTTGAGCTCCTGGAAAGAGAGACCGGGCCAGGCACCAGAAATAAAAAAAGACCACAGGGATATCATCTCCCTGCCCGGTAGGGCTGAAGGGATGGAAGGCAGCAGCCACCGGAAAATGGTGAATGGAGGCAAGTCTGTGGTAGGCGCAACAAGTGAGCCCCCTCCTTGCCCGCCTCCCCTCCCCTTGTACCGCTGTACAACAGGTATGAGGCCCTGGGCACGGTAGAACAGCCTAAGGACAACAAGGCTGACAGTCCAAATACACCAAAGGAGCCACCAGCACTGGAAAGGCCTACTGACCACATTAAGACCACCTCTACAAGGAAGAAAAGGAGGGCTATAGTTGTGGGCGACTCAGCTCTGAGGGGGACAGAGGGTCCGATATGTAGGGCAGACCCCACTCTTAGGGAAGTCTGCTGCCTCCCAGGGGCACGGGTCAGGGACATCACAAAGAGACTCCCTGGCCTGGTGTGGCCCTCGGGTTACTACCCACTGCTTCTGTTCAATGTGGGGGGTGATGAATGTGCAGATCGGAGTGCAAGGATGATTAAAAGAGATATCAGGGCCTTGGGACAGTCACTATGGGGATCTGCAGCACAGGTTATTTTTTCATCCCTACTTCCCATTGTGGGCAATGACATTGAAAGGAACAGACGAGCTCAGTCTGTTAATACATGGCTCCGTGGCTGGTGTCACCGCCACAATTTTGGGTTTTTCAACAATGGAATGGCCTATGCGGCACCAGGCCTGCTGGCAGCAGATGGGGGCTGGCTCACTCCAAGAGGGAGAAGGGTTTTCGCCCAAAAATTAGCAGGGTTCATTAACAGGGCTTTAAACTAGATTCAAAGGGGGAAGGGGGTATTATAGGGTTTGCCCGTGACCAGCCAAGGGATGTTGTGCCAAGGAACGAGGAACGGGGTGTTGGTGAGGGCCTGCAGCCATTAGCTCCAAAATGTTCTGGCTACACTGCAGCATGCTCACAGCCTTACATAGATGAGCCAGGAGCTCCTGGACCAACAGGAGCCATTGGGGAGGCACCGTTAATACACGGCACAGGAATGCCACCTGGAGAGCAGTGCAAAGTAATTACAGGTGCTCCAGCCAAGTCAGCCTCAACGAAGACACAACTGAAGTGCCTCTATGCAAATGCATGGAGCATGGGAAACAAACAGGAGGAATTAGAGATGTGTGCATGCCTCCAAGGCTACAATCTCATTGGCATCGTAGAAACTTGGTGGGATGACTCCTATGACTGAAGTGTTGGCACAGAAGGCTGCAGGATCTTCAGGAGAGACAGGCAAGGGAAACGAGGAGGCAGTGTTGCCTTATATGTTAACGAGCAGCTGGAATGCATGGAGCTCAGCCTAGGGATGAATAAAGAGCCAACTGAGAGCCTATGGGTCAGGATTAAAGGGAAATCAGGAGCAGGGGACATTACAGTGGGGGTTTGCTACAGGCCACCCGACCAAGAAGATCGAATGGATGAAGCCCTTTATAGACAGATAGGGGCGGCACCGCATTCACAGACCCTGGTTCTCATGGGTGACTTCAACCACCCTGACATCTGTCAGAAGGGTAACACAGCCAAGCATAGGCAATCCAGGAGGTTCTTTGATTGCATTGACAACAACTTCCTTCTCCAAGTGGTTGAGGAGCCAATGAGGAGAGGAGCTATGCTGGACCTTGTTCTTACCAACAAGGAGGGGCTGGTAGACAGTGTCAAACTCAAGGGTAGCCTGGGC